>QANW01001990.1:652187-806856 GCA_003254865.1 Dryas drummondii | reverse complement strand
CTTGGGGCGACGAACATGAATTCGTCGCCCAAAATCACTTTGGGCGACGAACGTGTTAATTCGTCGCCTAAAGTCACTTTGGGCGACGAATTCATGTTCGTCGCCCAAAGTTGTTGACTTTAGGGCACCGTTTTATCCCGCCATAATTTCAGATTTTGGGCGACGCACTATTCGTCGCCTAAAGATACATTTCGTCGCCTAAAGATACATTTCGTCGCCCAAAGTTGAATTTTTTTGAACCATGATNCGTTCGAGCTCCAATACCAAATTTCTAGATCTCCAATTGACCTAATATTTTAGAGGAATGATCTTTGAGTGACAAAATAATAAATGAACGGTTCAGATCGTTAAAAACACAATCAACATATAAGGTTCTACATATAAATCAATGGTTTTTGCATTTGAAGAATAAACTTATATCAACTCTTTCGTTAAAACCTTGTAGCTTCAATAATTGTGAAGACCACAACGTGATTATCACAATCAGAGCCATTCTTCATATATGTTCATACTCAAAGATCAACCCTGGAAAAAATCGGCTCAATCGGAGTTCATCTACCCGTTCGATTATTATTATAAGAATCAAGATCGTTCATACATCCTAAATGCTAAACCTAACTTCTACATCTCCAATTGAGTTAATTTTTTGCATGGATGATCTTTGAGTGAGCCACTAAGGAATGATCGGTTCGGATCGTTAAAAACACAATACAAAAGTGATCTTCTACATACAAATACACTTGAAGAGTATAATTATATTAACTTTTGGGTAGAAATTTTGGCGATTCAACAATTTGTGAAGACTACAATGTGATTTCAACGATCGGAACCGTTCATTCTATTCGTTTATACTAGAAGATCATCCCTGCAAAAAATCGGCTAAATCGGAATTCATCTCATACTTCGATTCGTATTAGAAAATTTACAATCGTTCATAAGTTCAACCACCGTTACCTAACTTCTACATCTCCGATTGAGCTAATTTTTTGCATGGATGATCTTTGAGTGAGCCACTAAGGAATGATCGGTTCGGATCGTTAAAAACACAATACAAAAGTGATCTTCTACATACAAATACACTTGAAGAGTATAATTATATTAACTTTTGGGTAGAAATTTTGGCGATTCAACAATTTGTGAAGACTACAATGTGATTTCAACGATCGGAACCGTTCATTCTATTCGTTTATACTGGAAGATCATCCCTGCAAAAAATCGGCTAAATCGGAATTCATCTCATACTTCGATTCGTATTAGAAAATTTACAATCGTTCATAAGTTCAACCACCGTTACCTAACTTCTACATCTCCGATTGAGTTAATTTTTTGCATGGATGATCCTTGAGTGGGGAATTAAAAAATGAATGGTTATGATCTTTGGAAATACAATCGTATCGTATGCTATTACATATATAAAATTGTAAACAAAAAAGTATTCTTACTTTGGGCGAAGAACTACAAATTTTGTCGCCCAAAGTGATCTTGGGCGAGGAACCTCACAATTCGTCGCCCAAAGTTACTTTGGGCGACGAAATGTTAGGTTCCTCGCCCAAACCATTATTACAGAACAGGATGGCGACGAACAGATTCCTCGCCCAAACTATGTTTGGGCGACGAACATAATTTCGTCACCCAAAGCCCCTTTTGGGCGACGGAATGTATATTCCTCGCCCAAAATGAGTTTGGGCGACGAACATGTATATTCCTCGCCCAATGTATTTCTGAATTAATTGTTTGTTGCGTATGTTTAGGCGACGAGATGGGTTCGTCGCCCAAAGTTGCATTGGGCGAGGAACTTGTTATTCGTCGCCCAAACCTTTATGACATTGAGCGACAAATTTTATTGTTCGTCGCCCTAAATTGCTTTGGGTGACGAATATATGTTCGTCGCCCAAAGTGTCGTCGCCCAAATATGTTTTTCTTGTAGTGAGATATTCTTTTGAGAATTATGGATTTTGTTGTTGTTAAGCAGGGCATATCTTTGTGATTTCACATTTTGGATTATGTTTAATTACAGGGTACGTTGATGCTGCCGAATTTTTCGGTAGAAGTGGGACCCACACCGCGAGGGTGTTGGTGTCCCTACAAGACCATTCTCGGGAATTTAGGGTGAATTATGGGGGCGGTCCTATCACATTGGTCTGTAATTAAAGCTATAGGAGCTTCTCCATTCATTCTCACTAGATAGTAATCCATAACCCAATAGCACAGATTAGGCATGATGATTTACCCCAACAAAAGAAGCAAATGGATATCGTATTTATTTGTCAAGCCTGTCGTGTCAAACGTTCTAACATCTCCAAAATCTTCAAAAGCTGCTATACTCCTTACATCAGCCCAAAATATGTTTCTTGGTCGTGAGGTTGGGAAAGTGAAGCTACAAATCTGGGTTATAACATCAAATTTTAGGGGTTTTGAGGTTTGACACCTACGGTGGAGATTTTTTGGTTGTGAGGTTGACACCTACAGTGGAGGTTTCATTGTCGCAGTATTGACACCTGTTTTGTAGGTATGATCACACCTTCTTCTATTTTCTTTCATCTTAGAGAGATTTGTTTTTTACCTACGTTTCATGTAAATAAGAATGATTAGGGATTGACACATGTTCTGTAGGTATGATCACACTTTCTTCTATTTCCTTTCATGTTAGAGAGATTTGTTTTTTACCTACATTTCATGTAAATAAGAATGCTTAGCGATCGTCAAAATAATCTTCTTTGTTTGAATGAGTTTTGTTTGTATACCATGTCTACAGTAACTATGACGTTCCTTTATTATTTCTTTTAACAAAGAACTGATCATGGAAACAAGTGAGTTTACAGGCCTAGAGTTTAGGTTAGATTTGTTGAAATTTGAAGGAAAGGTTGTTTTCTGTGAAGCATGGATACGGCATTTTGGACCCGTATCCCGTGTCGGATACGTATCGGATACGGATACGCATCAGATACGGACCGATACGCCTTGGATACGTATCCAAGTCAACGGATACGTATTTGACTCGTTGGATACGTGTATCCTCTGCTCTCGACACGGGTATCCGATTTTTTGGATACGTATACGCCCAATTGAAGAAAACGAAGAGATTTGGCTGAAGGATATGAAGAGTCTCTACCTTGAAATCATGAAAACGATCGAGGACTGTAAGCGTCTGCCACAGTGCACTTCATCTTCTTCAGCCAGACAGCCACTTCTTCAATCTTCAGTTCTTCAAGAAACCCAAATTGGAGAGAGTCAAGAAACCCAAATTGGAAACCCAAATCGGTCGATCGACCTGCACCGCACGCCGAAGAGCGACGATCGACCTGCGCCGCACCCGATTCATCTACTGATTCTACTGGTAAGCGGCTAAGCGCAGAAACCCACGACCTGCCCGGCTGCCCCGCACCCGATTCACCGCCGACGAGCGAAGAAACCAGAAACCCACTTCATCTCCTTCCAGCGTCTTCACTCTTCAGCCACTTCATCTCCTTCAGCGGCTTCAGCCACTTCATCTGCTGCCTGCTGGTAAGTGCGAAATGGATTACTGTTGTTTGGTTGATAATAATATAATCCCGTGTTTGGCTTCAGCTACTCTACTTCATTATTTTAAATAATTGTAATATAATATAATATAAATTATATTAGTTAATATATATACTGGTGTTTCACTGTTTGTTGGTGTTTCACTGGCGAAATGGATTACTGTTGTAGTGTTGTTTCGTTGATAATAATAAAATTGTTTGTTTGGCTTCAGCTACTTCATTATTTGATTGTAATATAATATAATATAAATTATATTAGTTAATATATATGTTAGCTAGTACCGTGTCTAATATTAATTAATAATATATATGTTTCGCTTGTAATATGTTTTCAAATGAGTTATGCAATATATATTTTTTTATGTTGCTTATACTGTATAAATTATTCATGTTCAGGAAAATGAGTCATCTGGATAATAATGCAAATACTAATGCTAATCCTTCTGAGAATACTGAAAGTTTGGTAGATGATCATGCTCCACTGTGGAAGTATGTTAAGAGGCTTGGAAAAATGGGAAACGGAGGAGGCAACACTATGTTTGAATGAACCATCATTGGGTGAAGAAGGTATTGGGATGCTTGAAATTGCTAGCCTTTCTCTTGATGAACCATCATTGGAGGCTACTTTATTCACCGGGGAAGACATTATGAATATTGAAGTTGATTGAGACTTATGTTTTTTAATTTTCTAGAGTTTGGATATTTTAAATTTGGATGATCTTTTTAAGTCTTTAAAGTTTGAGTGAAATGAATTTGAATTTTTATGTTATTTAAAGTATGTTTTAAATTATTCATACTTTTATTATTATATATTAATATATATTTTTATTTGCCGTATCCATGACGTATCGTATCCTAGTTTTTAGAAATTTGCCGTACGCCGTGTCGTGTTGTATCGTATCGCCGTATCCGTATCCGTATCGGTGCTTCATAGGTTGTTTGAGAAGATTAGGGGTGGACTGAGATTGGGACATCTAGATAAACTGAGTAAAACCCCATTTTCGATTTTGTTCAACACGTTCTATGAGGGGTCGATCATGAAAGTGGTGTGTAAAACATCTAATTCTGATGTCGTAACAATTCTACCATATTTTGATAGAGATAAAGAAGCGTTTGTGTTTGGGGGAATCACTACACATATCACTAGTGAAGACATATTTGTCATATTTGGTTTGCCACTCACTGGGCGAGATATTAACCTGTCGCAGAGGAAAAAATAATTTGATTTTGCATTTTGCAAAAGGCAGTTTGCTGGTGTTAAAAGTTTGACCAAGAAACTTGTTGAGGACAAAATAGTAGGATTGCTTGACGCGGAGGGATCGAAGATGAAGCAGAAAGTGATTTTGTACGTCTTATATCTATATTTTTCTGCGTTACTCTATTTTTCTGCAATACGAGTAACAATATTGGGTGGAACTTTGTTGGATATATTGAAGATATTCAACAAATGAAGTTCTATGCTTGGGCACCTACAGTGAAGGCGTACCTACACCATGGCCTAATGAACATGTACAATCGACTTAACACTACTTTTGGGTGTGCTGTAGCTTTGTTGGTAAGAATATATGAATCTAATTTTTCGTATATATTCGTTTATCATTATATTTGTGTGGTGTAAACTTAATTAATTGTTCTATTTGTGGTTTGATTGCAGTATTGGTTTTGTGAGTGTACTAGGCTAATCGAACCAATTAAAGGGAGGGAACATTTAACACCGAAATTCCTTAAATGGAATTTGTTAGAGCTTTACCAAAGAATGAAAATTGTAGCTAGACCGGCTTCTGACCATTGTCCAGTGGAACTAGACTCAGACGCTGTGAAATGGGGTCCAGGGCCTTTTCGCTTTGAGAATATGTGGCTGGAACATCCTACTTTCAGGAATTTTCTCAAGGGTTGTTGGGAAGAGAGGGTGGACGAAGGATGGGAGAGTTACAAATTCATGAGAGATTTAAGAAGTGTGAAGGAAAAAATTAAAGTTTGGAATAAGGAAGTGTTTGGAGATTCGGTAAGTAGGAAAATTGAAGCGGAGGCTCGTATTAAGGAGCTAGATGGACAAATCGAGAGAGATAAATTGAGATTGAGTTTTGAAGAGATGGTCTTTAAAGAGGAAATTTGTTGGAGAACAAAGGCTAAACTGGTTTAGGCTAAGGTGGGAGATAATGATTCAAGACTGTTTCATAGGGTGGTGAATGGGAGGAGGAAAATAAATGGGATTGAGAAATTGGAAGTTGGAGGCGTGGTGGTGGAGGATGAAGGGCTAATTGAGGTAGAAATTATTAATTTTTTTGAGAATCTTTTCTCCAGTAATGACACTGCTATTTGTGGAATCGAAGGAGTTGAGTGGAGTGGAGTGTCTTAACCTCTCAAAAAGCTTCGTGGCTGGAAAGACCTTTTGAAGAGGAGGAGGTGACGAGGTCTGTTTTCGATTGCAATAAGAATAAATCATCAGGCCCTAATGGTTATTCTATGGCATTTTTTCAGCACTTTTGGGAACTATTGAAGGAGGATGTGATGAAGGTGTTTGAAGAGTTTTACAGTAATGATGTGGTTAACGCAGCGACCAACCAACGAGACTTACATCTCCTTGATCCCAAAAAAGTTAAAATCTATTAGCATTAGAGACTTTCGTCCAATAAGCTTGGTGACAAGTTTGTGTAAAATAATTGGCAAGGAGTAACAAAGAGCGGGTAACTTTCTCTTACTATATGGACCAAAATGCAATGATTGCCTATTTTCCACTTTTCATTGGGATGTTTTAGATGAAATGATAAAAAGCAGGGCGGACAAGATGTCTTCATCTCTTAAACTCTTGTCGCAGATACACGGCCAACGAAGACTTTCTCAATGCAGATGCAGTCTTTGACTTCATTGGAGATCCCCCAGAGGAGCGATTTGACTTGGCATTCTGCAGAAGCCTTCTCAAGCAGTACGTGAGCTAGCCCATATAGTTTTCAGGAATCTTCAGTTCCTATGGATTTGCCTCCCTTCCATCCAATATTCCTTGGATGGTGATTAGGTTTCAGTTTAGATATATGAAAATGTAGTCTATAGATATTCCTGTTAAAGTACAAACTGGATATTCACAAGCAGACTAAGTTTTCATTGTTGATCTCTGGATGATGAATTATATTATGAGTGGGTTCTATTTCCAAGGCAAGCTTTTGAATCATAATCTATGAATCTCTTTCGTACTGGATTTAGTTGAATGTTTTGAATCTATATTAACTGTTTATGTCTATCACAAATCTCCATAGCCTTTGCACTATATCAGAAGAAGACATAGATTCCTATTTTAAGTAGAAAATAGCAGAGGATCCAGGTTTTCTGTGCAAATTGCAATGGCACCAACTTGTTCTTCATAGCTTATGTTCTGGCTAGAAGGCTCATGCTGCAATAGGGTAGACTAGAGTGTTTGATGACTTGCGCATAAAATGATCAGCGTCATTGAAGTCGATGAGAAATGGTATATGATTCTAGAAATTACCATGCATTTACAAGACATGTGGTAGGCATTTGGAAACAGTGTATTTAGGACCAGAGTCATCTAGGCTGGGCAGCTGGGCATAGCTTTTCCAATTTCAATCAAACGTTTAAATGCTATGTTACAGCTAAAAGATATGAAACTTATGAATGATATATGTTAATCTACATTTATTAAATAAAACACGAGCAATTCTGAAGAATTAAGTTATTCACAATATAATTTAGCCATTCATAGTTTTCTATTGCAACCATATTTCACATGTCTTTGACACTTTGTCATCACCCTAATAACAAACAAGACAGCAGATAAGGCCAACAATCTTGCATCACCCAAATTTGAAGAAACTATTCCTAGTTTTCTATTCGAACCATATTTCACACGTCTTTGTCATCACCCTAATACCAAACAAGACAGCAGATAAGGCCAACAATCTTGCATCACCCAAATTTGAAGAAACTAATAGAGAGGTCCTCACGCACAAAGGTATTTCTACACTGATCCCATCCTATTAGTTTTTTTTGGCCAGGATCCCATCCTATTAGTTTGATTCACAGCAGGTTGAAGAATGCTGTAGAGCACCCAAAGAAGTGCAGTGGAGTGACCACAAACCACAAAAGTAAACCCCAGTAATCACTTGATGCTTCACCAATCATTGCAACCTCACTTGCTGATGCATTTGGCACAAGGAAAAAGCTTGATGCAGCCAGGCCACCAAGACCAAGTCCCATAATGACTCCTTTCTCAGTTCGCACTTACTAACCCTAAGCACAATCATTTGTATGCATATGAAGGAAGCATGCATTCTTTTCATCTTTAAGGCACAAAATAAGGCCCTTCTTCATAGGAGTATGAATGTAAAACAACTATCACTTTTATAAAAAATTAAAAATCGGAGTGTAAGAACATTAGAACAAGATTGTTAATCAAAAAGTGCAACGAATCTCATTCTAAACTCAACAATTCCCATACTCTATAATTTAATCAAAACAGGCCAATAAATCCATTCAAACTTCTAAGCAAAATGCATAATACTTCTCACTGTCAGCCCAAACAAATAAATTAGAGTCCAGAAACATTTGAGAACACAAAAAACTAAATCAACCTCTAGACTTGCGATGAAGATGCTTCTTGAGCTTCCTATACTTATGCTTGTTCAGCTTCTTCTTCCTCTTCTTCTTAACATCAGCCCAAAAACTGAAAAACAAACGAAAAGAAGATCACTTCCAAAAATGTGTCGGACTCTTGGTTACTTACTAGGAAAAAAAAAAAAAAAACATAAAGTAGTTAACAGACCATGAACACCTTGTATAAAATCATTGTTACAAGAAACACTTCATCAACCGCATCTTCAGAGTTCACCATCACTGTTGTCATTGCCAGGTTGAGTTGATCCACGTCTTCCCCTAAAAGTACAACTTTACATTAAGATTGAAAGGAAAGCAAAGAACCAGATTTAATATTTGCATTAACAGTGTACCAAGAGACCAAAAAAGATTTTCTTACATTACAATTGCAGAAGAAATTTTTGGAGAACGAGCAAATTCCAGAGTGTAGCTTTTCGTAAAAAGCAGATTTGCACTTAGTTCTGGAATGCCTTCCCTTGGGGTTGATAGTTTGAAAATCCCTATGCAAACCTCTACGTGTTGCTTTCTCCGTTCAGAAGAGCCACCAAGCAATATGCAGATATGGCCCTTGTCATCTATAGCGGAAATTCTAACATAACTGCAGGCATTAGATGCCTTCAAGCTTTTGACCGTTAGATCAGTAAATGTTGATCCCCATCTATAGGGGTAATTAAGATTGGCTCCCAAAATCCATCCCCCATACTATCAAGCTCGAAAAGCATCTGCTTGTGCTTGGGTATCCCATTCTCATCGACCTTGCAAGCAACAAGGGCTAGGGAATCATCAATAGAGATTCCAATTAGATGTTCTTCGAATGGTACAAAACCACAACCAGCAAGACCAAGAATGTTAGATGCAGCCTCCCATGTTTCTTCAGTAGTGTCAAACATGTAGGTGTTTAGCCCAGGATAAATGAAAAAAACAAGCTTGTTGCCCCAAGAATAACGATAAACATCATAAGTACGATAATCCTTAAAACCATAAAGGCATGGTGGATTCGGTAGAACCTTCCACACTTGGGTGACAGGATTATACACTTCAAAAAGCGCAGGCCTATGTTCTTCCACGTAGCCGTAATGAGATGTGGATAGAACATACACTTTGTCCTCAAGGGTGACAACAATGGGATTAATTTTCGGCCCATACATACTTGGAAACTCACTTGGGGATATTATGATAGATTGTCCATGTTCATCTGGACGATCCCCAGGATCACAGGAATATACTTTCAAGTTTGCAGCACCCCCGAGCATATACAACTTGTTATCCCAAGTCATAAACCGTAGTCCACTCGGTAGTCCTTCTGGATAATAGTAGTTGTCCAACCTCGAAAGACTTGAAGACCTTTTTTCTAGTACATCAAGGCGATACAGACTCTTATCGGTCTGTAAATAAATAAAACAAGAACTATCCTCCTCCATTCTCTGTGGGTCAAAGGTCAACGTAAAGAAGTAATGAGCTTAAACAATATAAAAACAGAGACCGATAAAACATGCAACCGAAGAACATAAATATGTTTCTTTTCTTGACACACTCAAACAGAAAAGTTTTAGAATGAGCAATAATCATATTGACCGAAACCCAATTTTATAAAGAAAACGAAAAAACACTGCAAATAATCATGAATAAGCAAAGTATATAATTACCAATCATATCGAACAACTACACGCAAAAGAAAAGCAAAAGAAAAACTTAATTTTGCAAGAGCAAGTACTCAAATGAAAGAAAAAGAGAAATTGCGATTGCTAAGAATTTGAAACCAACGCATATTGGGCTAACTAAGCACGCAATTCCAAGAATACATGCTTTGTTCAAAAATTTCAACAGCCACGAAAAAAGGGAAATTTTCCTGAAATCCTAAGCAAGCTTACCTGTAGATCGGAAACAAAGAAATCCAACGCCGAGATGAGACCAAAATAAAGAGAACTGAGAGATTGAGAAAGGTAGTGGCAGCAGAAGGTGTCGCGTTAGGACTAAATCTTGTATGGGCATAGCCCAATGGGGCATCTCTCACATGGGGTGGGACCCACATGATTGTGGGTCCCACCCCATGTGAGAGATGCCCCATGGAAGACTCTCTCGTCACGTTAGGGCTTTTGTGGTCTGACGAAATATTCTATCTGTTTTTATTTGTTTTTCTTTTTGGTGTGTTCTTTCTGTTTTATATTTTGTTTTTTCAGCTGGCTTTTTCCTTTTTGTTTTGTCTCTGTCTTTTCTTTGTAATTAGCCCTCGTGGCTCCTGTTTTGATTAATAAAAGGGAGTAGCGTTTGTCTAACCCAAAAAAAAAGGGAGTAGCGTATTCTCTTGCGCATGTGTAACATTGTCAAATGTTATTGTTGCAAATGGCTCTAAAATTAGTTCGTGTGTGTGATAGAAACCTTTAATTGTTTTTCAGATATAGATGTAGGATTCTTAAAACAAAAAATAATTTGTGAATGAAAGTCGCCAGTGCTCTCCTGCTAATATCTCGACACGTGGTCACAAAAGTTGGTGTGCACGGTATACGAAGAGGAAAAAAACAAATCTCAATTCACATGAACTGGTTCTATGATTCATGCAATAATAAAATTAAGACGGAATGTCGATCGATTAATGTACGAGTTTATAGCTCATTCCACGATCGTCCTTTTAACCAACTTTCGCTATGCCTTTTTGGAGTTTGTGGGAATCAAACTTGTGTGGCTCTTATTACAACACATCCAAGTTTTCATCACATTCAGACCCGCTCTATGGTAAGCGAGTGATCATTACTGTATTCAGGTCAGCAATGCGCCACGTCACTGTCATGTCAGCATTTAATGATATTTTTTATGAAGAATCTAACAGAGGTATGTAATTGCCAACAAAATAAAAATGGGGTATGTGATCGTTGAAAATTGAACTGGAGATACCAACTTGTAATATAAGACAAACTTGAGGTACTAAATTGCAGTTTACCCTTTTTTTTCCTTTGATCAACTAGTTATGTGAAATTTTTATAGTTTAAGATGCTATAGTATGTTCATTGTTTTTTTTTTTGTTAAATACAAAAATGATCCACAAATTTTATATTGATTCTCAATTTGGTCCACTAACTATAAAAAGTGTCAATTTGGTCCACGAATTTTTCAAGTTGTACCAAAACAGTACGAAAGTTAACTTCCATCTGAAAATTAACGAAATTTGTCACATAAAAATGTAATGAACAGACTAAAATGCCTTTGAAAATGTGGTCACTTGGTGTGCACATGATCAGTTTTCGATACATGTGGTCCCTTGGTGTGCACATGATCAGTTTTCGATGGAAGTTAATGTTTGTACTGCTTTGGTACAACTTGAAAAGTTCGTGTACCAAATTGACACTTTTTATAGTTAGTAGACCAAATTAAGATTTACTGTAAAGTTCATAAATTATTTTTTTATTTAACCTTTTTTTTTTCTTTTCTAGTTTTTTATTTCGATCCCAATAGCTTATTAGTTTAGGGTGTGAAAGGGTCATCTTAGAACTTAATAGTTTAGCTCCTGAGTTTGGGGTTCCACATGGTAAGCAATAAATGAGTACCAAGTGATATGAGTGTGAAAATAAAAACTACAAAATTCACACTGATGAGATTGATTGGCCAATCAAGTGGCATGACTGGCCAATAAATTGGTAAGAGAGAGAACACAAAGGGAGAGAGAGAGAGAGAGAGAGAGAGTTTTGTGTAAAAAATATAAAAAATAATTAAATATACAATATGTTAATTAAGGGTTAATTTTTTAAACAAATATTATGATTTGAGAAGGAAGTTGAGCATACTCCCTAGTTAAAAAAGGTGAACAAAACTACTCTCTTACTAAAAATATGCAATTGCAAATCAACTCTAGGTGTGAGAAAAGCAAATCAACTACTTTCAGAGGGAAAAACATACCTTCACGCCCGGCCTTTCTTCATTGGGTTACGCTTTGACAGAATATTTGTACGTCAATCAGTCCACTCCCAGTTTTCATGTCAAAAAAATTAGAACTCTAAAAATGACTGAATAGTGCAAACAGTAGGCTATACGCCCTTTTCCTTGACAAGAAACTTCCATAGGGTGTACAAAAGAAAACCATACCCATTTTCCATCACACACATCCATGAATGCCTCTCAAACCCCCAAACGAAAACAAGACAAAATTTGAAGTGGGTAAATATAAAAAGAGAGAATGATTCAGAACGTTTGTTCTTTAACTAAAGAACGGACACATGTTTTATGGCTTTTTTTTCATCATTTGATCTTAAACCTAGAAGGGTTTAATTATTACGGTATAAATTGTCAATCAACACATATTATTTGATTTTAACTCTCATAGTAATGGAGAAATGATATTGGTTGCAACTAAGTCAGTCTTGGGACCTCTTCCTCCTTTTGTAATCGAGTTAAAAGCAGCTATAGTTGGATTGCAACTGGCTGCAAATGTGGGATTGCAACAGATCATCCTTGAATTGGACTCCAAGGAGGCGGTGGCCTTAATCAATGATGAGGCAGTGTGTATGGCGGCGAACGAAGGTCTGGTGGAAGACGTAAAGGAACTGATGTCCTCCTTCCCTCGCGCTACCTGTTAGTTTAATAGGAGAGTGTAATAAAACAGCTCATGTCTTGCTTGGCCAAGCATGCATTGTCTTTGCATGGCTTCCACGTCTAGTTAGCTGAAGATGATAGGCCTATATGGCTTGAATCTTGCTTGTATGAGGATAGTTATCATGAATAAAACTTTCCCCCTTTTCCTCTCCTCTAAAAAAAAAAAAATTGTTCATGTGTGATAGAAACCTTTAATTGTTTTTAAATAGTCAATTTGTTTCTGTCTTTTATTGAATCTTTTTCATGGCTCGATAGATAATTTGATAAGCCAATAATTTTTTCCCGTGTTTTAGAATATGGTTAACCAACATGTTAACTAATCGATTACGATAATTGGATCGAATTTTGCAGTTTTTTCTTCTGCAGTACCTCGACGTGACATGGGCGTAAAAGGGTTCAAGAATCAGTTTTCTTTTTATAAGGGCTAAAATCATTTATTTTGGCTTTTTGACCCCATATTGAAGGGTGGGTCAATTACAAAATGTACCCACCAATTATAAGGGGTATTTCAAATTGGTCTATTAATTATAAAACATTTCAAATACATCCACCAATTATAAAAAATAAAAAAATAAAAAAAACCTACAAATTAGCACTTATGTTAAAATTTTCATCCAAAAAATTATTAAGTGTTACGTGGACAATGCTAACCTGGCATTTGTGGTTGACATGGTATACTGGTAGCGGTATTTTCGGATAAGGAAAGGATGGACATTATCTTATTCAACACTACAACAAAATTGTTAATAGATATCAGTTGTGGACTGATATCTAATTGGGTAGCCGTCTAATACAACGAATTGTGATATCTAATGTTCACATTTTAGATATCAATTTTTAATTAATATGTAAATATTTTTATATATCATTTTTCTTTTTCAACCTGATGTCCTAAATATAAAATAAATATCCGATTTTATATTATTTTTGATATCTACAAAATTCGAGTATCAATAGTTCTAGTCAATAAATATCGTATTTGACAGTAATACTGACATATAACCCGATATCAATATCAGGTTTGAGATAGAATATGATATAAAATCATGACATCAATATCAAGTCTGAGGTAAAATATGATATAAAACTATAGTATCAATATCAGGTATATAGTAGAATCTAATATGTAATCTCGATATCAATATCAGGTCTAAGGTAGAATTTGATATATAATTGAGATATCAATATAAGGTCTGTGATAGGTAATCTGATATATAACTAGGTATCAATATTAGGTATGGAACAAACCTGATATCTAAACATCGTTTATATATCAGGTCTGAGATAAAATCTGACATCAAAAAATTAAAACATTCTAATTTTTAGACCAAAATTGATATCAAAACATCCTTTACACCAGTTGTTATGTACATTATATATCATTTTTTTTCACCTAAAAAGGATATCAATACATAAATTTGAGCCAGTAAATTGAAATGGCCAGAAATTTATGCAGCCACAAAATCTTTCATTCTCATTCCATATATATTTCAATAATTACCAATAACAATATTCAAAGTTGCCCCAAAAGGTTTACAGTACAAATATTTAATAAGATAACCAAAACATGCTTGTGAAGACCTTTACAAAACCAAAACACAAGTTGTAATATACCAAATTAAAGCTGCCCACATGTACAAAATATTGGCATAGCAGCACCTAGGCTAATTAATCTGCAAATCAGCACTATGTCTCTAGCTAGTTCTAACTTTTGCTACCATTTACAAAATATTGGCATGGCATCATGTATTCTAATTAAAAGCACCAATCTTCAATCTTCTTCCATGCTTTGCAAAATATGAGCATGCTCGACAACAAATTCTATCCACAAAAAAGGCATACGTACACCACCTACCAACTTGTCGGTCTCAAGATAATTGAAGTTCACAAATCTCCCCATTCCAGCCGCACCTCATCTATTTGATCTTGTGTGTATCCGTTTCGCTTGATTTTCAGATTGGACCACTGAAAACATCAAAGGAACATATATTCTCAAATTTAACCACAAATTCATTGATCTCACAAGTCCTATATACTGACTACATGCATGCCTTATTCATCTCAATTTTCAGCTAAACATGCATAAAGAATAAATAAGGTTGCCTTTTTACTCCAGCTGCAGTTTGGACCAATTGGTAACCTGAACTTAATTAAAAGGGCACAAAGATGCATTTTCTTCAAGTTGAACTTAGTCAAAAATTTGGGCAGTACGTATACATTACTTAATGAACCACTTAAAGAACAAAAGGCATATCAGATTAGATTCAATTGCATTACACTTCATACTCCAAGTATTCAATCCAAATGTATGAACAACATAAAGGCAATACAATCTTGGGCCATGCAGCTGGTTCAAGTATCCAAAATCATAGATTAATTGACAAAACCACACAAGGTTAACAGAGACATGGGCCATGTTTTTTATGACATCTAATATAGCACTTACACTTGTGATTTAGTAATAATTTGGAAAACTATCAATCTGTCAGTAGAATTGCTTTGTTATTACACATACAAAAGAGCATTGATCTAATGAAAACCTAAATTTCTACAAGCCACTTTCATACAAAAGTGATAAGGCCCTCTAATTCTTCACAAGACAACTCCATAGATTACTCATGAAAAGAAGAGAAGCAGCAACAAAAAGAACATTAAAGGTTGCAGTAATGCACTACCAACTAATACTGACACACATGTGTCTCCGCGTGTGGTGTGTACATTTCAAAGGTTAACATACATTAATGGCTACCTTCAGCCCCTTCTTTGTTGTTATTGAGTATAGGGGTCAGAACCAATCAAATATTTTAAGTGCAAATCACTAGCAGCAGCGAGGAAAAATTGCAAACCACAACAACAACTGCACAACAAAATCAAGTGAATGTATATGAAATTAAATTAGAAGCATACCGCTCCAGTTTCATGGTTAACACAAGTCATGTTAATCCGTTAATAAAAACGAACACTGGGTGGCTTCTTTGGGTAATCTTTATCACAAAACAGCTTCAACTGATAGATCCAACCTTCATGTACAGTCTGGAGAAAAGAAAAAACATTTGTTGCATTAGACAAAAATCAAATGCAATAGGCAAATAACATTTGAATAACTTAATAGAAGCTTAATACATTTGAGAATATGATGACTAAACGACAAAATAATGCCTATCCTATCAAGGGGGAGAGAAGAATGAATTAACATCCTAAAAGATTTTGTGAGGGGGGAAAATCAACATGTTATTATGGGATAATCCCAAAAGATTCCTGTTAAATTTGAAAAGTTGGAAGACCGAAAGCTTCTCCATTTTACTCAAGAGATTTTAGAGCCCAAGTCAAATCCTCGCTCCACAGCCAAATCCCCTGCACTTCCCAAAATAGATAATTGAAAAAAAAAAAAATAAAAAAGGACTGAACAAGTAGCAGAAATTTTTATGCATGTGCAAGGAACTTACATCACTTATGAAAGATGAGTAAATATTTAATGTAAAGGTACAAGATGATGCATACTTCAACATTTGCTAAAAGATGAGCAAATATTAGTTAGCTCAGCCCATGCTGAACACTAAAGCAATGATACCTATGTGTNAGATTCAGCAGCAGAAAAATTAAAGAGCAAAAGGCATACTGAATCAAACATTCAACAAGACATTGTAGGCCTGCTGAAAGGCTTTGAATTAACATTCATGTTCAAAAATATGCAAGAAAGAGAACATATCAGAAACAGAGATAGACTCTCATTTCCAAAAGTGCCAACTAGTAATTCAGTATACTGTATACCCAATAGCTAGAAAACTTACAATATAATTCTTCTTGTTCTTGTGCAGAGTTCTAGCTAATAACCCAAACTAGCTTATGCCTTGTCCATCATATAACCTTGTAAATAAAGGCAAAAATACATGAATTGACATAGAAATAGACATACATGAAACTAAGAACACTCAAGATTACTATCCTACATTTATCTTAAATATTCTATATACACAGTTTGGTTTTACCTTCCTTTTTTCATAATTTTATAATGCAGCTTCATTTGCACAACATTGACTTAAAAAGACTAGGGGCCGCAGGGCATTGTTTTCCAATAGAATACAACAGTGCCAATAGAACTACTGAACACATAGAAGCCTAGAAGACTTTTGTTAGGCACTTCATCAAGAAACTAGTCTGAGAATAAACACTTTGGACTTATGCCAAACCTATATACATGTCAGGCCATGAGAAACCAAAACCTCAAACACATTATATCCCATTAGAGAGAACAAAATAAACCAAATGCAGGGTATATAATTGTACCTTAGCAATGCCTCAAGAACATCAACCCTCAAGATTATTTGATTTTCCTTGTTGTAAACACTATTAATCTTAAGCAAACAGGGATAGACATCTTGGGATAAAATCCATTTTCAATGGATCACAAAATAAATAATTAAATCACTAAATAACTTACACGTAACTGGAATTGATAATCATGAGGATATACTATCAGAGTAACCGAATTCTTAAAATTGAACTTCACAACTGGAAATGCATTATCAACATTGCAAGAAAAAACCACAAGAAAAGTAAGGTATTTTTCTACGAGTCTCACTGCTCTTCATATAACTAAAGCAAAACTTCTATTGTTTAGACCTTAAATTAGCGATTTGGAAGAAAAAGTAAGTAACCAATGCATATAACAAAAACTAACAATATAATCAATAAAATAGAAAGAAAAAGTAATAGCTAATGATTTACTTTTTGGAATACTCAAAACATGTAAACTACTCCTCGACAGTATGCGATTTCAAGTTAGACTACCGAGCTAATATATCTTATTTATCAAAAATACCAGTGTAAGTTTTTTTGACAAAAAAAAAAAAACAAGAAATACCAATGTAAGAATTTAGACGACAAAATCCAAATGAATGTGAACTAACAGAGCATTATCTACCTTTTTTGTAAATGAATCATAAATGTCCAGGTTCAGATACGCCAAGATTGTGCCATTGTCAATTACTGCCCCTTTTCCATCTCCAAAGCCAAATATACCCGTGGGAAGTTCTATAACTTCATCACCCACCTCAAATTCTCATCTTCATGAATAATACAGACACCACCCACAAAATCAGTGGAACCAAAATCCAGAAGAAACTGCTCTAAGCCACATACCCATCCCAAAACCCAGCCACAGACCCATCCCAAAACCAAGCCACAACCCCATTTTCATACCCAAAATTGATGTGGGAAATTTATGGAACTGATAAATATTAAAACCTTCAAATTGAAGAAAAACCGAAGGAAGTAATTTCCCTAACCTCAATCGTGCCCCATGATCTCGGAAATTTAAGGAATATATACCCTAACTTTAAGAAATCCCCTTAAATTGAAGAAATTTGGAAACCTAAACTAACATAATTAGAAGACAGAGAATGGAAACCCACATACTTTTTGAACCTCCAATCGACACCGCAACCCAAAGTCGGAGAAGGGGTGATGCTTCACGAGCGACCAAGGCAATGGCCGCCACTGGCGACTGGGTAGATCGAGCAAACAGATTAGGGAGGCATACGCAGGGGCGTGTCTGAGCTTTGAGAGACTCAGAGTGAGATCGAGTCTGAATAAGGGTCTAAGTGAGAGTCTGAGTGAGAATGGGGAGTGTGGTTGTGCCAAAAAAACAAAATTAATCTACCAAAAAAAATTTAAATAAACAATGGAGGGAAATTGACCCGCTCTTAATGTTACTTTACGTCAACTGATGTTAAGATATCAGTTGACATGTTACACTAATATGTTAATAATACAGTTTACTTTTAATATTGGGGGGGGGGAATGTAAACTTAATATATCAGTTCACAATTCAGATTGATATCTTTATAAAATTCCAAGAAAAAGGGAAAACATTATATATCAGATGAAAAAAATAGGTGATTTCTAATTAAATTCATATATCAGCAAAAAAATTAATTGATATTATTAATTTTACAATATCAGTCGCTTTGACATCTGATATAAAAAGAATGATATCTATTGACAATTTTGTTGTAGTGCAATAAAAAAGATAAGGAATGTGGCTACACTAAGTTTCAAACTGCTGCCACCAAGTTGGACCTCAAGTGCTCCACCATCTGAACTAACTTCTCGTCTTGTTTATTTAGTGACATATAATATATTTATAAGGTTTTACCTATTTTACTCTAGCAAATATAAGTTTTTTTTTACCTAACCCTGTGTTGAAGCAAAAATCCGTATGATGATGCAACAACTTAAAAATGATTCAGTTTTTTTGGAGGATGAACATAAGTGATGATGATGAGGTAGTTTACTGATGATCTGCAACAAAGATGACCTGCATAAACAAGAATCAAAGGAAATAGCACCAGTGTAGTACCAGCCGACTACGCTCCAATGATTAAGTCAGTGAAAAGCGAAAGAAGGTGTTTGAGCAAGAACCAGTAAAAACAAATGATGAACTTGAGAGAATCAGGAAGAACAAGGCAATATGTCCTCGGTTATTCTCTTAAGTGGGTGTGTCTTTGTTTAGGGTTTTTTTTGTACCCTCTTTTCATGCATATAAGGTGAATTATATAGACAAAGAGGAGGTAAGGTTTAAGTTACCTGCATGATGATGAATGTTAAACAAGAAACCACGTCACTAACCTGGAACAGTAGCATGCACAGCTACCAAGTATCTTTGTATTCAATGTTGCATTGAATGCAAGCATGGCCTAGTATGATGGGACACTTTAATAGTCAAAACTAGAGCTAGGTTGTCAAGCCATATAGCATGTCACATCAAACTTACTTGAGTGTGGTGGTTCACTTTAGCTGGGACTTCTAGAACATCGGTGGAGCAAAGAGATAGAGCGGAGCTGAGCAAGCAAACATTAATCTTCCTAAGTGTGAAATGCTCTTCTTGGGGAGATCAGATCAATGCAATGGTATGTCAATCCGAGCTGAGCTCACGATACTTTGGAACGGTCTTTCGAGTCAACAAAAAATACCAGTCAAGATGGGCTCGGCTTGGATTAAGTGGTACAAGACGAGTAGTGATGTTGACTCCGATATCATGTATTGCCGAACTGGCATAATGACATAGATGATAGGTTTGGCCAAGTCGACTGCTGAGAGGTCAAATTACCAAATGGGATCCGTCAGGCCACGTGGAAGTATATGGTTGGTTGTTGAATTCATGTGGATTTATCCACAAACACCCTGGTCACTAGCATTTTAGTTTTACACTTTCCCAGCCGCCATCTTTCTCCCAATGCTCTCATAATCTTTGCATCCTCATTTTTTTACATATTTTGTTTCATCTATAGCATATCTTTTTATTTTTTTTGCCAATCATCTAGATTATACTTATATTTTGGCCAATCATTTATATTTTAACAAGGGTTAGGTAGAAAATTACTTATATATGCTAGAATAAAGTAAGTAAAACCTTATAAATATATTATATGTCACTAAATGAACAAGAAGTTAAGTCAGTTTAGATGGTGGAGCACTTAAGTTTCAACTTGTTCGTTAGTAGTTCGAAACTCAATATAGCCACATTCATTATTTTTTTTATTGACCCCTACCAGTATATCATGTCAACAACAAATGTCACATTAGCATTGTCTACGTGGCACTTAACAGTTTTTGAATGAAAATTTTAACATAAGTGCTAATTTGTAAGTTTTTTTTATAGTTAGTGAATGTATTTGAAATGTTTTATAGTTAATGTACCAATTTGAAATATCCTCTATAGTTGGTGGGTGTATTTTGTAATTAAGCCTTTTTAAATGTAGATATAGGATTCTTAATAAAGAAAATAATTTGTGAATGAAAGTCCTAAATGCTCTCTTGCTAATAACTCGACACTCAATCACAAAAGTTGGTGTGCACGGTACACGGAGAGGAAAAAAGGCAAATCTTAATCACACGAACTGATCCTATAATTCTCCGTGGAAAAAAGGCAAATCTTAATCACACGAACTGATCCTATAATTCATGCAATAATTAAATTGAGACTCATGGAGCGGCGGAATGTCAACCGATTGATGTATTAGCTCATCCCACAGATGAGACTATGAGAGAGAAGTGTCACACGCTGGCCCAAATCCGTGCCTTTGGGTGGATAAGTTGGTTAAGAGCAGAGGAGGGTCCGACTTTGAATAGAGAGTTGCTAATGGCGTCAATGAGCGCTTGTCATTCCTTAGCTACATTGTCTTCTACAAAACCTTTACTATCTCATAAAAAGACCGCTACCTTCATAGCCAACATCAAATCCCATGAAAGGACCTCACCATCTTCACCACTGGCCGGGTACAACAATATTCATCAGCATTAAAACACCAAGACCAATGAGCAGGGTCGTTGGAACATATAGTTCTGAGGTCACTTGCTCAACTTCTTCTTCTTCTTCCACTCTCCCATCGGCTACATTCTCTTGCTCACCTCTAGTTTGGTGATTAATAACTGGTGTGGTATGAGTTTGAAGATTTGAGAAATTCGTTAAATTTTGCAAATGGGTTTCTTGTTTTTGGGGATTGCAGTGAATGTTTTGCTTGATAAGCTCGTAAAGAAGTGCAATTTCAAGAGAGTTGGAATTGTCAATCTGGGTTTTCATCATTTAGAGGAAATGCGGCAAAATTAGCTTACTATTGATGAACCTTATTAGCAGACCCCAATGACTTACATGCAATAGTGACATTACATAATTGATTCCTATTACTTTAATTCAAGCAGGCTGAAGAATGTTGTAGAGCACCCAAAGAAGTGCAGGAGTGACCACAAACCACAAAACTTAACCCTGGTAATCACTTGATGCTTCACCAATCATTGCAACCTCACTTGCTGATGCATTTGGCACAAGGAAAAAGCTTGATGCAGTCAGGCCACCAAGACCAAGTCCCACAATGACTCCTTTCTCACTTGCGCATCCTGTTAATTTGGTTCAAAGCTGACCTAAGAATGTTGTGAAGCACCCATAGTATAGCTGGAATGATGGGTAGTAGGAGTGCCAGGACACGGTTATCGCCTCCTGCAGCATCTGCAATATGTTGTGCAGCCACCACAGGGTCACAAGATATAAAGGTAGAAAGGATGGTACCAGCAATGGCAGTCCTGCTAAGTGAAGTGGAATATTTGGAATTCATAGGAGGTTTGAAGTGGAAGTGAAGCTTCTAGGTAGGTCTTTGAGGGGGAGTGAAGGGAAATCGCTGTTGTGGTTGGTTTGCAAGTGTTCATATTTTTAGACTTAATGGTGAAGCCCCGCCCCAACTCGGGCGGGCATGAGGGAAGAAAATCAGCGATGGGGTGGGAATGGGGAAAATTTCATTCCCCAACTGAACGTTAGAGAACATGAAAATTAGCACTTATTTTCACTGTAGGCAACATTGAAACATGAAAATTGTGGGTAAGTATATGTGCATATGGTTAACAATGTAGCACTTACCAACTATATGCACAATCATCTTTATCCATATGAAGGAAGTCTGCATTCTTCTCATCTTTAATGCACAAAATAAGGCCCTTCTTCATAGGAGTATGAATGTATGATGACTATCACTTCTATGTAAATACAAGTGTATACAAGTTATACACAATTATGCAAACCCAAAAAAATAGAAAGCACATTTAATTAATAGAACAAGATTGTTAATCCACAAGTGCAATGCATCTCATTCTTCTTTTTGTTTTTGTCCAAGCAATGCATCTCATTCTAAACCCAACAATTCACATACTCTATAATTTAAACAAATGGCTGAAAAATCCATTCAAATTTCTAAGCAAAATGCATAATACTACTCGATCACTGTTAGCCCAAACAAATAAATTAGAGTTCAGAAACTTATAAGAACACAAAAAACTAAGCTTAAACCTCCACTGCCACATCAAGCTCTGGACTTGCAACGAAGACGATTCTTGAGCTTCCTATACTTATGCATGTTCATCTTCTTCTTCCTCTTCTTAACATCAGCCCAAAAACTGAAAAAGAATAGAAAAGAAGATCACATTCGAAGACTGTATCGAAATCTTGGTTACTTACCAGGAAGAAAGAAAAAAACATTATGTAGTTAACAAAGCATGAACGCTTTGTATGAATCATTGTTATAAGAAACACTTGCCTTCATCAACCGCATCTTCAGAGTTCACCAAAGTCGTTGTCCTTGTCAGCTTGAGTTGTTGAACGTCTTCTCCTAAAAGTACAACTTTACCATTAAGATTGAAAGGAACAAGCACAGAAGTTTTTCTTAAAGAATGAGTTTAATTGAATTACAATGGCAACTCACATAATTGTATTTTCTATTTATCCACACATCTCATTTGTATAAACCAGAAGATATTTGCATTAAGGGTTCAAGAGACTGCTTACATGACGACTGCAGATTGAATCCTCCTACGATTCATATCTGGGAAACTATATGATTCCCGATTAATGAATTCTGCAGATAGGAATGGATTCCATTCTAAGTCGTACGAGAGGAATACTCGAAAAGTCGCTACTCGTACACACCCACCAAAAGTATTAAATCCAGAGTACACTAAGCACATAAGTCCATCGTCGTCCAAAGGCAAAATGAAGCTTGGATAGTATATTTTTTGCAGAGGATCTTCGAAAATCTTCGACAAATTGCATAGGATGGTATCAATGGTGGGTAGGCCAGTGTTGTCCACCTTATACACATCAAGTCTTTCCATCCCATATGGCATGCCAATTAGATGTTGGTCATCAAACTTTACAAATCCGGAGACTGAAGGTTGGTCCAAGTCCACTGAGTTATTTGCACACGTCCATTCCTCTTTATGAGTGTCAAACAAATAGAAGGATTGACACTGCCATAAGTGAACAAGCAGAAAGTGGCCCCAACTGCAGTACTCATATATGTGCCTATTTGCTGAACGATCATCTGAAAACGAGGAATATGGGAAAGGTGGATTTGGGAGAATTTTCCATATCCCGTTATGCAGGACCTCAAAGAGAAATGGTGGTTGTTGTTGATTCGCAATCCCGTAATGCCTGGTGGACAACACATATGTTTTCCCCTCAAGATTGACCACAATGGGATCAATCTTGGGACCCAAAAAATTGGGAGTTTTAGATCGGTAGCAGTTGATGGATTCATCCTTGGGTTCACATACAAGAACATGTGTGTTACCCAAACCTGTATCATCCATCCTTTTCAGGCCATTGGCATCTGCATAGCACCACCTACCCCCCAACAGATATAACTCTGAATTTAGTACAACTAGCCTCGAACCAAAGAGTGATCTACCATCTATTGTTAAGGGAAAATTATCTAAAAATTGAAACTCAGACTTATTACTTTCCAGTATTTTTCTTTTTCTCTTCCTTTCCAGTAATTTACCAATATATAGACAGCATATTTTATCATCAATCTGCAAGTATAAAAAACTGTCCTTGAGTGGTTGAGAGGATTTACCCACACCCCCAAGCCCGGAGCTTGACTCCCCCCTCCTCCCAGACATAATAACATCACGATTTTCCATCGTAAATTTTCAGGCAATCTGAAGCAAGCTTACCTGTAGATCGGAAACAAAGACAACTGAGAGAGAGTGACTGAGAGGAATGAGATGAGACCAAAATCAAGAGAACTGTGAAGCGATGAGCGATTGAGAGAGGTAGTGTACTCTGATTGAAGAGTGAGGGTTGTGGAGTCTTTTATTTTTTGCTTAATTATCGATTTACCACCCAAAACTGTAACTCATTCCTACTTTACCACCTGAAAGTTTTTTTGTCCCAGATTACCACCTGTAACTTACATCCGTGTCCCATTTTACCTTGTTCCGTCAACAATTCCGTTAATGCTGACGTGGCGCGCTGGATGTGCACTACGTGTCACATCTTTTTTTGTATTTTTTGATTTTTTTGATTTTTCTAATTTTATAAACTTTGAAAATTAATTAAAAATAGCTCCGAACTTAGAAAAATACACGGAAAATTCCTACTGACTTGTCTTGACTAGTACTAATTTACTACGGGGTCAAAATGCCAATTTTCCCTATAAAAATTTCCAGAAAATTTGGAAAGTCAAAATTTATTTGTAGAAAATTAAAATACTCTAGACTCTTTGGAAATTCATAGAATAATCTCCCGAACTCCAAAAAATATGAGGTCTGCACCGTTAGTCTTCTAAAAACTAACAATACATTTCTCATGAACACTTGCTGCCCAAAAGACTTCTCGGTCTTAGAGGAAAATAAAATTCTCTATAAAATAAATTTTAGAAAAATTCTAGAATTTCTGTAAAGTCTCGAAATAATTCTCTAAAACAGGCTTTTGGTAATTTTTCAAAATATTTTTGAGAATTTGTCCAAGAGTTTACGAAAATTCTAGAATTTTTTTAATAGAGGAAAATTTATTTTAATTTTTTAGAAATAAATTTGGACTTTCTAATTTTTTTTGGAAATTTTTAGAGGGCAAATTGGTAATTTAACCTTATAGTAAATTAGTGCTAGTCAAGACGAGTTAGTAGGAATTTTTCGTGTATTTTTCTGAGTTCGGAGCTATTTTTAATTAATTTTCAAAGTTTAAAAAATAAAAAAAGATGTGACACGTGGCGCACATATAGCGCGCCACGTCAGCATTAACGGCCAGATCGTCAACATTAACGGAATTGTTGACGGAACAAGGTAAAATGAGATACGGATGTAAGTTACAGGTGGTAATCTGGGACAAAAAAACTTTCAGGTGGTAAAGTAGGAATGAGTTACAGTTTTGGGTGGTAAATCGATAATTAAGCCTTTATTTTTTTTGTTTTTTATTGTGTGAGGAGATATTTCTATTCAAGCCGGTTCTACTGCGGAGGAAAAGTGCGGCCCGTTGGATGCAACGGATGGTTGACATTTAAAAGTAAAAAAGATTGAGAACCTTTGGGCTTATGGGCGGG
The DNA here is from genome assembly GCA_003254865.1 of Dryas drummondii. NCBI lineage: Eukaryota > Viridiplantae > Streptophyta > Magnoliopsida > Rosales > Rosaceae > Dryas > Dryas drummondii. The sequence goes on along the minus strand of QANW01001990.1, from coordinate 781,274 downwards.
CCTGGCCCATTTGACCCTACCAAATGGCCACTCTTTGTTTAATTAAAAAAATAGTTAATTAGAAGTAAGTCCAATTTTGGAGGATCATTCAGACTAAAAGCATATATAAATTTAAATTTGTACTTAAATCCAATTTTTAAGGCTAAGATCCAAAAAATGAACTTTTTAAAAATTTTGACTCATATTATCTCTTAAAATTAAGATAATTAATATGAATTAATTTTAAAAATTATGAAAGATATTATCCGTTAAGACATTTTTAATTTTTAGATTTTTTAGTTAAAACATTCAAAATTATCTAGTTTTTATGTTTTATAATTTAAAATAATGAAAGATAATATCTATTTAAATTATACAAATATAAAAAAAAATGCATTAACCCACAAAATAAAAAATGCATTCAAGTATTTTTCTTTTTCTCTTTCTTTCCAGTAATTTACTAATATATAAGTTTGACTCCCTCTTCTTCTCAGACATAATAACATCACGATTTTCTATCTTAAATTTTCAGGCAATCTGAAGTAAGCTTATCTGTAGATCGGAAACAAAGACAACTGAGAGGCATAGAGTTCATGAGGCTGTTGGGAGAATTTTCCATATCCCGTTATGCAAGACCTCAAAAAGAAATGGTGGTTGCTGTTGATTCGCAATCTCGTAATGCCTGGTGGACAACACATATGTTTTCCCCTCAAGATTGACCACAATGGGATCAATCTTGGGACCCAAAAAATTGGGAGTTTCAAATCGGTAGCAATGGATGGATTCATCCTTGGGTTCACATACAAGAACACGTGTGTTACCCAAATCGGTATCATCCATCCTTTTCAGGCCATTGGCATTTACATAGCACCACCTACCCCTCAATAGATATAACTCTGAATTTAGTACAACTAGCCTTGAACCAAAGAGTGATATACTATCTATTGTTAAGGGAAAATTATCTAAAAATTGAAACTCAGACTTACTACTTTCTAGTATTTTTCTTTTTCTCTTCCTTTCCAGTAATTTACCAATATATAGACAACATATTTTATCATCAATCTACAAGTATAAAAAACTGTACTTGAGTGGTTTGGAGGATTTACCCACACCCCCAACCCCGGAGTTTGACTCCCCTCTCTTCTCCGACATAATAACATCACGATTCTCCATCGTAAATTTTCAGGTAATCTGAAGCAAGTTTACCTGTAAATCGGAAACAGAGACAACTGAGAGGCACGAAATGAGACCAAAATCAAGACAACTGAGAAGCAATATGCGATTGAGAGAGCTAGTGTAGACTGATTGAAGAGTTAGGGTTGTGCAATCACTTAATTTGTATGTCATTTGATAAGTTGCTTTATTCATGAGGCACACTTTACTTCGTAGATGTGTATGTGCAATCTTTAAATATGTGGTTTAAAGAAGCATAGAGTTCATGAGGCTATTGGTATCGTCTTCCATATGCTGCGCAAGGGCATTGTTCCTGAGGTTGTTGAAGAAGGGTCATACAAAGTATTATGCCTATAAACTTCAATACGACGGAATTGGAAATAAAAAGTTAGTTATGGGCTTTAGTTGGGCTTTGTCAGGCCAGGCCTTAATGGGCATGGACAAGCCGGGCCTCATTGTGGTATCAAGGTTTCGGATTAGCGGGCCCAATGATGATGCCCAAATATCAAAGAGAAAAACAAGAAACTGTTTCCAAAAATGATATCAAACAAGCCCTAATTATCTCATACACCATAACCCATCCACCTTAAAAGAGTACTTTAAACAGTAGAGAGAGAGCTCATGGGCAACAACAAACATGAGAGAGAAGCAATCTAAAAATACATGTTCTTCTCAAGAAGCTGCAGCCTGGGTCAGAGAGCCATCTGCAGTCGATGATCCAAGGAGGGTAGGAGCCACCCTTTCTCCTGTGCGTGCTCCACGTAGAAGCTGAATTTCTCCCTCGCATTTGGAATGTCAAGAGCCAAATCGTCTAGCCCGTCCTTGATCCGGGTGAAGCCCTTGGTCATCTGGTTGATTGTGATCAGCCCTTCGCCGAAGCACTCCTGAAGCAGGTGTAGCATCCTGTCATTCTTCTTCTCCATGGCCATAACCAGTGCCTTTTTCACCACCTCATGGTTAAAGAAAGGCATCCCGAGATCACGAATACACTGGCAGGCTTCAGCCACAACACCTCCGCTCTCATACTCCTCCAACAGCTTTGCTATCTTGTCCTTGGCATCCTCCACAGCCCAGCCGGTCCCACCTCCCCAATATCTCAGGATCCTCTCACCAGCATGACGAGCAGAGATGAGTGATTTAGCCATTCGCATAGTTTCACTCCCACTGCAATTTGGTGGTAACTTGCTTCCAATTTCTTCCAAATTCAGCGGAGCTAAGACATCATCAATCACAGCCTGGCCAGAAAAAGGGCAAGCTCATTTGAAGCATCTAGTATGTCCAATTCTGTATCCTCTGCAGATTCCAGAAGCAAGACAAAACCATTAACTATGTCCTCGGTTGAGAAGATCTCAATATGAAGGGCAGAAAGCAGAACAGATCGATGTCATTTCCTTTTCATGGTTCTTGCGATCCATTGCAAGGGTGATCAGCTTCTTCAAGAAAATTGCATTAAATTCGGGTACCCCAAGATCTTCAAGGCTCCGGATAAGCTCAGGAATGTCATCAGATAGAAAATATTCATGAATTATGGACACAATCTCTTGCTTGTACCGCTTCACCTTTCCATCTTCATCTTGTACCTCACCATCTTCGCTAGAGGATTCTATAAATGAAGCATCAAGCCAGCCTTCAGATATTGCTTTGGAGACCAACGACTCGAACATGGTTTTTGCTGATGGAATGTCAAGAGCAAGGTCATCAAGGCTCTCTGCCAATCGAGAAAACCTCTTTACCATTTGACTGGAACTAATCAGGCCTTCTTCAGCTGCTTCCTTTAGTAGCTTCATTATTAGTGGTGGGCTGTGTATGGAGAGAGAGAGAGAGAGAGAGAGAGAGAGAGAGAGAGAGAGAGAGAGGGAAAAAGATAAAGGGAAGGAGAGAGGGACAGAGAGAGAAAGGAAGGGAAGGGTTGAGCCACCGGCAACCTTGCCGACGGTGGGGGTGGTTGAGGGAGGTGTCGAGGTGGGGTGTGTGTTGTTTTGGTTTTGGGCTAAAACACTAAATTGAAAATTTTGGGAGGAGTGTGTATAAGTTGGGATATTTTGATAATTGAGAGGGGGTGTGTATATGAGAAATTTTAATTGTGAGAGGAGTATGAGAGTGTGAAGTGAGAAAATAATGTGCAAAAAGAAATAAAAAGTGTGTAAATAGCAGCTCTCTTTATTGATTTGAATTGAATAGACATCCTTACCCTTGGCTTATGTTAATAAACTAATAAAATATTATAATAGGTATTTATAAACACAAAATAGAAATTTAGATACTCAATTAAAACAAATAGAAGTTTTAAGTATCATATTAGAAGTTAGGACACAAACCAGAGTTTAAGTAGCAAAAATAAGAATAAAAAACCCTTCAAAATTTTGATCAAGGTGAAATTTTCATTGAATTGTAGGTGCACTGCAAGAAAAAATTGTATAATAAATATTAAAAATTTTATGCGAATAACAACTCTAACTTCTAAGATTGAGCAATAAGCAAAAAACACCACCTGTTTTTTTTTTTTTTCTTGCCTTTTGATTAAAGGACTTAAATAATATGTACAACAGTACAACTAGAAATAATAAGCAACAAAGTCTACGAGAAGTAATAATAACTATGAAATAATCACTCTTTTGATCATTTGTATACACTTTTTGAGTTGTTCTCAGCAGAGGAGGAGATTTTTTATTTTTATTTTTATTTTCTGGATATGGAATAAACTTTATGTATAGAATAAATAAACTATATCCATGGAGCTTGGAAGCTCTATTTATAGAATAAACTTTATTGTTCATTAAGTGTTCTACAAATACTTTCTGCAACTGTTACACCCCGAGCCCATTTTTCAAAATAAACAAAATCTTTCTCCTTCAAACACATTCCACCGCATCGTCTTCTTCTACTGCCTCCTTCTCTTGCTGAACCTGCAAAATCAAAACGCCCTTGACAACAGCCTTGGCTTGGATCTCCAATCTGGCAGCAAAACGGCCCAGGAAATAGAATTTCCCGAGCCCATGTACCTGTTTTAGACCAGACAATCCACAATAAATATCCATGTCCACAAACATCATACAATTGACCAAAAATGGCCGGAACGGGCGGCAACCACCACGCACGGTGGCTGCCCGGACCTGTTTTCACAACAAAACCCAACAAAACCACAAAACCAAGGCCGGGAAATACTCATGGAGGTTCAACAGGTCCAAAACAATGATAACCACCACCATCCCGCCGCCACAAGTAGCTGAGTTCATGGTGGCAGCGGCGGCAACATTCCTAAACAGAGGAAATCAACCAAATTCAGTCTCAAACAACTCACAGCCAACAAATGAGGTCAACAAGGGGCAGAAAACAACCAAGGAAGTCCAACCCAGCCACCATGCACGGCTGGGCCCGCGGTGGTGGTCGTGGGTGGCGAACCTGCAAATTCCAAAAACTCAACAAAACTCAAAATAAACTTCACAAACATCTAGAGGAGGTCAATGGGGTCGAGATTATACCTTGGGTCGACCCATTTCGCCGTCGGAATCGGCCGAAAAAGAGGGAGGAGCCGCCGGCCTTCACCTCTTCGATTGGCCGTGCTCGATGGTCCCACGAACGATCCGAGAGTACCACCGGACTCAGAACAACGAGAGGATGATGATGGTGGCAGAGGGGAGCGGCAACGCCGGCACTATGCAGTCGGGTCATCTCTGGGCTTGGGGGTTTTTCTGGGTTTCTAGGTGATCGGAGGAGCAGGGGAGGAAGAGGAGGAAGATAGGAGAAGAATGGGACCGGTCTCGCCGCCATCGGTGGCCGGACGGCGAATAAATCGCCGGTCAACCGATCAGCTGAAAGAGAAGGAGAGTGAAGTCGGGGGGGAGAGGAGAGAGAGACTGCTTCTGAATTTGGGTTTTAAAACACCCCTTAACCCAAATTTATCAAATTGCCCTTAACATCGTGCGTATGTATCTCTCAAATCGTAAACCCAATGGACGCATGCTACACGTCTAAGCTGTCGTGGGTTGGAAACCTATCCAACAAACCCAAGTTTGAAATTAAAAGTCCATTAATTTCAAAAATCAATTTTAGATCAAGCCTAATTAAAATAAAATTAACCCAAAACCTTTTTATTTCTTCTCTAATAAATTCTCCAAATTTTTTTAAAGTTAATAAAAAACATAGGGCTCTACACTCTATTATTTTTTAGATCAATAATATCACCTATAATTAATAATAATTTTCTTAATTTTTCCTCATATTTTCATTCAACTGTTTAAATTAATCTTAATCGACGGTGCAAAACATAGGGCTCTACACTCTCTGTCAAGACTCATTGTCCAACCATAGTTAACGCTTTCTTTTTTATCGGTCACAAGACTCACAACTATAATGAGAAAAACTTATTTATTACAAATTTATACATTCATGTGTCTCTATTCTCATTACTTGTTAGATCATTTAATAAGAGAAATAGAGATAATAAATATATGAAAGTTTTAACTCCAAATTAATCTCCAACCATGACACACCATGCATGCAAATCTTAAACAACTAAATTGATGAACCTTCCCCTCACTCCAATCACCGATCCAAATGACCATGTTGAACTTTGAAGCATACAAAACTCGGAAGACATAAAAACCCCAAAAGGGTTGAAAATTAAATGAATACTTAAATGAAAAGAAAATAAATACCTTTTTTATTATATTAATAATAGGCTCAATTACAATTTACCCCTACGAACTATAGGGGTGATTTCAGGATGGTCCACAAAAAAAAAAAAAAAAAATTCAAGCACGTCCACTAGCTTTCAGAAATTATGAAACGTTAGTCTTTCCGTCCACTTTTGCGTTAAGTGCCACTTTGGACCCGGTGACGTGGCATTTTAACTTACGTGGCCTGCCATACCCGCACAGTCCTTGCCACATCGGATTTTTTTCCCGCCAAAGTGTGCCACGTGGCAACCCAACCCCTAACAGAGTCCATCGATCTTCCATCGCTTCCATCATCCCAAGAGCACAGCAACCCATAAGAACAATCAGTCTTTTGAGGACTGTTCACTTCTAATTTAAAAAGGCACAAAGTCTCTTCACTTTTTCTACTCTCTCTATCTCTCTGCGAATCTAGGGTTTCATCATCTTTGTCAATCAACCTGCAAAGTGAATATTGCATAGTGTTTAAAGCTTGTGCATGTGCTGATATGGCATGGGTTCTACGCCAGGAGGTTGGAGGAGACCATACACCTTAGTACGGTAAGATTCAACTCATGCTTTTGAGTTTCTGCGAATATTGTTATGGAGTTTTGTATTCTGTGAATATTTTGTTTTCTTGTGGGTGTTTTATAGTGGGTAGACTCTGTTTGTTTAGGAGGAAAATGAATGTGGTTGTTGGTGTTGTTACTTTTTCATTTAATAATGCGTTACTGGACTTAAAAGAATAGATTGTTGAAAAACACATGATGAGCACAGTGGGTTGTCTGTATGTGAGACTTAGATGGCAGACAGTGACTCATTGTGGTCCTGTGTAAAAGTATATTGGTTTTTGACTATGGTGGTCCCAAATATGTAAAATAACTGAAATTTGTAAAATATGGTTACATTTATTTTGTCGAAATGGGGTACAATTGGTTGACATATTTGTTAGGCATGCTAATTATGGTCATTTTACTCATAAAAATTGTTTATTTACAAGGGATCCAGATTTATTCACTATAATTATGTATCATGGTGGGTTAATGACAGACAACTACTATATAGATGATGTTGTGGACTTTTTTGATTATTGTGATGTTGACAAAATGCCGTTAACAGAAATTGACTGCATTTTTGGGCATCATAACCAAATTATACACTATAACTACAAGTTACTAGGAGAGGGGTTGGGTGGTGCATTAACTCAGTTGAGAATAGACAGGGATGTTATGGATATGTGTGCTCTAGTAGGGAAAGATTTTCGAGAGATAGAGATCTACTTAGAGCATGTGTTGGATGATCCCGAAGATTTCATGAATGAGGTGCCTGAGGATGTGGAATTATTTTCAAGGAATGAGGAAGCAGCTGAAGGACATGCTGAGGGTGTTATTATTGATGAGCTAGCGAAGGTAAACCCTCAGGCCATTGTGCCATTTGCAGGGGAGATCTCTCAAATGACTGATCCTACACAACAAGTTCAAAATGAAGTTGATGATGAAACTGAGAATAATGATACAATTGCTGAAAGAAGTGAGATGGCTAGAAATAAGGAGAATGTTGCTGATGGAAGTGAGATGTTTAGAGAGGTGGAAAATGTTGCTGAGGGAGGTGATATGGATAGAGATGAGGAGAATGTTGCTAATAGGAGTGAGATGGCTAGAGATGAGGAGAATGTTGCTGATGGAAGTGAGATGGCTAGGGATGAGGAGAATGTTGGTGATTGGAGTGAGATGGCTAGAGAGGTGGAAAATGTTGCTGAAAGAGGTAAGATGGCTATAGATGCAGAGAATGTTGCTGATGAAACCAATAATGAAGAAGAGATTACTCAGACAGGTCATGTTGCAAGTAATAATGAAGTTGGGCCATCTAATAGGCCCAAAGGTAAACCAAGAAAGGCTGGTCCAAGGAATTATTCAACCAGGAAGGCTCCTAGGAGAGCATGCACCCTTAGAGGTAGACCAACAATGCTTGTGAATGAGCCAAATGAACATGAGGTGAACAAAACATGTGTGAGGATGGAGAAATGACTGAACAAGATGAGTCTAGTGAAGAAGATCCTGACTGCAACTTTGTGGATAGTGACTATAGTGGTGAGGATGATGATAGAGATTTTGAAACCTTTGTTGACCAGAGTGCAGAGTGGGCAGGATCATCTAATCCAGCTAGAGATGGGGAGACAACTATGCCAGAGGTTGCACTGATGGATTTTGAGGATGAGAAAAAAGACATGGCTTCTAATGAGGAGTATATGAGCATGCAGGATTCTGATGAGGAATATGATGGGAGGGAGGTCAATTACCCTGTATGGAACCCTCAAACAGACCTCAAGGACCCCCATTTTGAGCTAGGCATGTTGTTCAGTGATTGCAAAGAATTCAGAGATGCTATAAAGCAGTATGCAATTGTTAAAGGCAAGAATCTGACATTTTGGAAGAATGAGAGGTACAGACTTGGAGTTGTTTGTGATGGCCATAAGGAAACCCTTGGCATGTGTAGATGGGAAATGTGGGTTTCTAGAAAGAATGCCAATGTTGACACCTTGCAGATCAAGGTGTTTCATGATGAACATGGTTGCACACGAATCCATAACAATAAGATGGCCACTGTGAAGTGGATTTGCAGAACATTCCTTGACAGGATCCAATCAAATCCAACTATGCCATTAACTGCCATAATAGATGCAGCTTCAAAAGAGTACAAGGAGGGAATCTCTTGGATGAAGGCTTATATAGCAAAAAAAAGGGCCCTTGACATCATACAAGGGACACAGAATGGGCAATATGCAGTGCTTTGAGATTATGTTGAAGAAATCAAAAGGACTAATCCTGGAACAACCATCCAGGTTTTGGCAGAGGGGAGGATATTCTAGAGGCTATATTGTTGTTTGGGAGCTTGTAAGCAAGACTTCAAGGATGGTTGTAGAAGGCTTGTAGGCCTGTATGGTTGCCATTTAAAGGGAGTGTATGGTGGTCAGCTGCTGAGTGCTGTAGGAATTGATGCTAATAATGAGACATTGGTCATAGCTTGTGCTGTGGTGGAAGTGGAAAACAAAGACTTATGGACTTGGTTCTTGCAGCTGTTGAGTAACGACTTAGAGATAGTTAATGGTTTTCACTGGACATTTGTTACTAATAAACAAAAAGGGCTACCTGGTGCTTTTGAGGATGTGTTCCCCAATGTTGAACATAGGTTTTGTGCAAGGCATTTGTTTACAAACTTCAGGAAGAGTCAAAGGGAAGGTGTTGTCAAATGCACCATGGAGGGCAGCTAAGTCAAAAAATATATCTTCATTCACTTATGACATGGATGGATTGAAGGCCATAGATGTTGAGGCTTGGAGATGGCTTGTTGCAAAACCACCAAGTCAATGGTCTAAGTCTCATTTTCCAACTCGAGTCAAATGTGCAATGATAATGAATAATCATTGTGAGACTTTCAACCAAAACATTTTGCAGGCTAGGGATAAACCAATTATAACCATGTTAGAAATGATTAGAATTATGCTGATGAGAAGGATTGTTCAGAGCAGAGACAAGATGAGAAAGTGGCCTCATAAGGTCTGCCATAAAATTTGCAAGAAGGTGGAGGATAGAAGGGCTGAGGCATGTGACTATTCAATAGAGTGGTCTGGTGGGCCAAGATATCAGGTTAAAGAAGATACCATGCAATATGTCGTTGACTTGGAATTGCACACATGTGCTTGCAGAAGTTGGGACCTTTCAGGGGTTCCATGCAAACATGCAATAGTAGTAATAATTTTCAAAGGGAAGTCTCCACATAACTATGTTGACAGTTGCAACTTGGTTGAAACTTACATGCAGAGCTACAACTGCCTCATTGAGCCTATCAATGGTCAAAAGTTGTGGGAAAGAACTGACTACACACCTGTCATGCCCCCACAATATAACAGACAACCAGGCAGGCCAAGAAAGGTGAGAAAGCTTCAAGAGGGAGAGAAAGCAAAGCAAGGAGGTGGCAACATCACAAGGATTGGGAAAGAAGGAGTGAAGATGCATTGCAGCCACTGTAAGGGTGAAGGCCATAATGCTAGGACATGCCACATGCATCTCCCCCCAAAGCCAAAGGGCAAGAGAGGCAGACCCAAGAAACAGGCCAAACCAACTGAACAACAACCTAAAGAAATTGTCACAGATTCATCAGCACCACCACCTTCTCAATCTCCACTAGAAAACTCTTAGGTATAAAAGTGGTATTATGTTATGCATACTCTTAAATGTTGTTAATTTTTAAACCGTCTGGATTTTGAATTTGCTGAAACCACTAGGCAAGTCAGCCCCCCACACCAATGGTTCGAGGAATTAAGAGAAAACAGCATGGGAAGAGAATAAAGTCACATTTGAATAGAGACAACAATGAGGTAAAGTCATGTCACATGCCATAGTTTTGTGTATTTGTCAATGTTATAAGAAATCCCTTTAAGAACAACCCTCATTTATTTTTGCCAGGGCTCATCAGGAGCTGGAGACAATGCTGTTTGGCAAGATAGCTTATAATGATGGTGATACCAATTTTTTGTGCATGAGGTTTTTGTATATGGCAGCATCAACACATGAAGCTACATTATTTTTGTGCATGGATTTAGGATGTTATGGCATGAAACTACATTTTTTTTTTTTGGAATATGGTAGCATGAACCCCTAAACCCTATTATTTTTGTACATGGAAGCATCAACACAGCAAGCTACATAATAGGGGGATGTCATGAAGATCGATTGATGATGATTATTCATTTTTGTCATGAAGGGCTGATGACATCAGCATGGAAAGCTGAAAGCAAAACTGAAGCCATTTCCTTCTCCTTATCATGCCTGTCCAAGGCCATGGAAACAAGCCGCTTAATGAAGAAAGGAAGATATTCACTCGAGCCTAGTTCTTTGAGGTCAGATGCTGTCAATGCCACATCACCAGTGCTGAAGGATTCCTCAATGATGGAAACTACAGCTTTCTTGTATTCCTCAATGGTGTAAAATGCACCTGATTTAAACGCTCGGTTTTCACTGCCGATCACTCGGCCATGTTGATTTCTTCCTCGAGTTTTGAGAGTAAATCATCATCTTTTCACCACATCCTCTTTTAGGGTATAGAATGGACTTGGTGGAGACGTTATCCGCCCAAAATCCCGGAGCTGAACCATAACATAGACGCCGACAAACCATCGATCGATTGGTACAATTAAAATATACCCATAAAAAATTTTGTTGCTTGTTTGATTATTTTCTATGTTGTGGGTTGATGCATTTTTATTAGATTTATATAATTTAAATTCCACAATTAATTTTATGATAATATTATAATATTAAGATAATAGAAAACGATGATAATATTATGATAATATTATAATATTAAGATAATAGAAAACTAGGATAATATTATGATAATACTAGGATAATATTAATATTTAAATATCATTAATTTTAGGATAATATTAGACATTTTTTAAATTAAAAACATCTGAATAATATTTTTGAATCTCAGTCAAAATAAAAAAGTATTAAGGTATAAGTCTAAGAGAGGAGATAAAATTAGACAGGCCTATGAAGCACCCTTCAAAAAATTAACTTAGTTGGGATGACTCAGATGAGATTTGATAGGTTCTTGATCCCTCATTATGCCACTTACAAAAGCTTAACTTATTAATATGAATAATCAAATTCTAAATTATTAAAAAAGTAAAATTAATTATCAATTATAGCTCCTAATATATAATGGAAAATGCTAAGAGTCAAAAATTTATTTTCCCAACTTTTGTTTTTCACCTTACGTGTCATCATTTTACTGGACATTATTTTTTTTTTTTTTTAGTGTCCAATGTATGAATGTCATGTAAGTCGAGAAAGAAAATGTTGGGATATCTAGGACTATTGATATATAATATAGGACCGATTGAGGGTTAAAAGTGTAAGGCCTAAGAGTTACCCTTAGCACAAACAGGTTGGGCTAGGCTCGCTTAGAATATTGGGCTAGCCGGCCTATGACCCTAAATATATGCATGGTTTAAGGCCGGCCCATCGGGCCTGGGCCAACTTTATAGGCCTATCTTTAAGTAACATTGCAATCAGTTAATTTGTATGTCATTTGATAAGTTGCTTTATTCATGAGCCAAATTTTACTTCGTAGATGTGTATATAAAAAAGTTTATTGAGTCGATTTCTTTGCGCCATACAGGAGTTGTTTTTTAGAAAGCTTGATTCCAAGATAATGAGAGCAGATATATAAAGTCAAAGACATATTTAACGCAAGATTAGAGATATATTAATAGATTGATTTAGGTTACATTTGGGTTTGTGGTTTGGACTAGAGTTGTTTCTAGCTTAGGACCTGTAATTGTTGTTTAGGGCATGCTATCTACAATGAGATTGCCCAAAAGCCGATTTTTGAAAAGATATGTTGTGACATTGATAAAAGTTTTTATTTATAGTGTGATTTTAAAGAGTGTCATGGCAGAAAAATTAGGTGTGCAATCTTTTTTTTTCCCAAGAAAAAAAACATATGTGCAATCTTTAAATATGTGGTTTTACTCAAGGCCCCCTCGAGTTTTCCTTGACTTATACTCAAGCACTATGTGAGACTTGATCAAGTATATTTTTTTTTTTTGGCATGTTTTGATTTTGAAATTTTCAAGTCAAGTCAGGATGAAATTCAAAATACAACATAATATGAAAATCAAGTAATTGATTAATTACAAGAGCAAAAAAAAAATAAAAAAATGATCCCTAAAAAAATATTGAATGCCACAATTCTATGTGCCACAACACATTCATGATCTTAGATAGGGTATTATTAGATTCGAGCGAATTTTGCGGTTCAGCGATTGTGGCCCATTCCATTGCATATCTCACATCTAGTTGTTGCCCTATTTTCCCCTTGAGATGAAATTCTTTTTCTCTTGCACCTGAGTACTACTTGCTTGGCTAGGGTCGCACAACTCTATTATTTCTTAAAAAAAAACCACAAAAATGAACCATTATATAAAAAAAAAATTCCTAACAAATATACAAGATTCATCAAAATTAAATAGGACTTTGAGTTTACCCAAAGTGTTAAATTTCGAAATTTTCGGCGAAATTTCGCCGAAAATTTTGATTTTTTGGGGTTTCGAAATTTTAATACTAAACTAACAAAATTTCGTCCTAATTTCGCCGAAAATTTTCCGAAATTCTTGAAATTTTCGGCTCGGGGAGGTGGAAACCAGAGGGAGAGAAGGGAGGAAGAGGCGAGCTGCCCTCGTTGCCAGCCATCCCGGAGGCAGCAGATCGAATGGCGACGTTGCCGGAGGCAGCAGATCGAAGAGAGATCAGAGGGTGATTGGGGAGGGAGGAGAGAGGAGAGAGAGAAGAGTTCATGGAGACAGAAGAGATGAGGGAGAGGAATGAGGAAAAGAAGAAGGAAGGAGGAAGAGGGAGATGAACAATGGGTCTGGTGTCTCATGGCTGCAGTGGCGTCACGGGAAGAAGGAAAAGGAAGTCACTGGAAGAAATGAAGGAAAGAAAAGAGAAAGGAAAGAAAAAGAAAAAGGAAAAAAAAAAGAAAAGAAACTCATGTCTGCAGTGGCGTCACGTGAAGAAAGAAGAGAAAGTCATTGGAAGAAATGAAGGAAATAAAAGAGAAAGGAAAGAAAAAGAAAAGTACAAAGAAAAAAAAAGTTTAGGGTTAATTGAGGTTTGGGGCCTTTAAGTATTGGAAAGAAAAAAAAGAATTTGGGGTTTTGTTTAGTTGTTTTTAAACTCTAACCCTAATATATTTATATATAAAAATAATTAAAAATATCCTACAAGGCCTAAACCCTAATATCTTAGTGTGTAGAATGTAGATTATAGAGAATAAAGAGTATTATAGTATATAGGGTTTAGTGTATGAATTATAAAGTATAAAGAATATATTAATTTCATTTATTCATTAGACTAATTTTATTTAAGAGTATTTACCTCCAACGCGCATTATATTCATGTTATATCACATGAAACCTATTATATAATTTGATTTATTCAATATTTTTTTTATCAATGTAGTAGATAATATGTTAAATAAACATATGGTAAAGTTTCATTCAAAATTTTCGTATTTGGATAGTAATTTTCGTCATTTCTGTCTAATTTTTGTCGAAATTTAAAATTTTTAGAAATTTTCATCGAAATTTCTACGAAATTCAAAATTTTAATCCTTGAGTTTACCCAAAGGCTAATTGAGTATATTTCGAATACCACTCGCATAGCACTCGGCGGGTGCTCGAGTACCACTCCACTAGCCATTGCGTATCAACTAAAGATTAAAAAAAAAAAAACTCGAGCAATAATTTATAAGGGGTGGGTCTTGTATTGTATTGGGTCGAGGGACTTGGGCCAAACACCATGTTATTCATCTTCTTGCATTGGGTTAATTTCAGTAGTAGTCCCTCAACTATTTAACGAGTGACACTTTGGTCTTTCAACTATCTTTTTATCTTCGAGGGTCCTCGAATTTTTTCTTAAGTGACACTTTGGTCAATTCTGTCAAAATCGTTAAATATTCAGTCAACTGTTTTTCCAATTTTTATTTCAACTTTGACCCAACGTTTGATCCATCAAATCTTTACCAAACTGAGAAATTTTATACTCGTTTTGAAGCTATGAATCTCCTTTTTACAACAATTTAAATATCATTCAAAATCGAGCTCTAAAATGCAAGATAATTGACCCCAAATTAGGATACCCGAAACTGAAAATTTTTTTCCAAAAAAGTCCGTTTTTCCAGTTTTTATATCAACTTTAGCTCGACTTTTGACCCATCAAACTTCTACTGAATTGAGCAATCTTATAATCGTTTTAAGGCTATGAATTGTCATTTTACAACCGTTCAAATATCATTTAAAATGAAGCTCTAAAATGCAACAAAATTTTCCCCAAACTAAGGTATCCGAAACTGAAAAATTTTGCAACTTTTCTGAAAAATTTTACAGTTTCGAGGACCCTACTTTGGGGCCAATTAGCTTGAGTGTTTTTGCTCGATTTTGAATGTTATTTATATGGTTGTAAAGATGAGATTCATATCTTTAAAACAAGTATAAGATTGTTTAATTTGGTGGAGGTTTAATGAGTCAAACGTCTTGTCAAAATGAAGATAAAAACTGGAAAAATAGACTTTTCTAGATATTTAACGGTTTTGACGGAATGAACCAAAGTCTCACTTAAGAAAAAGTTCGAGGACTCTCGAAGGTAAAAAAAATAATTGAAGGACCAAAGTATCACTCGTTGAATAGTTGAGGGACCACTACTGGAGTTAATCCTTTTGCATTACAATTGACTAGAAAAAATGCAATATTTTCCTGGTTTTTTCAATATTTGAGGAAATGAGTTGTTTACAATCTGGGTTCAGTGGAGATTCATGTAGGTGAAGAAACTAAAAACAATTTTAATTGTTACTGCAACAATTGAGTGGATAAATTAAAAAAATTAATAACTTGGAGTAGCCCTGGAGCACAATGCCATATTTGTGAATCAGGTAGCGCGTTTATGTTTCTTGATTTCAAGTGTGGGTTGAAGATGGCCCCACTTGATTTCATATGCATCAAATAAAAATACGTCCACACCTCAAAACATAAAAATATCATTGAATAAACATAGATTAGTTAGTTTACTAATACTTTGAGGTTGGAAGTTCAAATCCTTAACTGCAATTTTGGTCAATTTGCTCCCCAATTTAGAGAAAGTTTGACATAGGTCTTGACGAAGTAGGGGTGATGTAGCAACATATGGGAGACGTGGCCGTGGAGGGTTGACATGGCAATTGTGAAAAAGAAAAATCTCCGAGCTTGCACAAAGCTAACTGATCTGAGAAGAGGGAGATGGGTACATTGTTATGCAATTAAATCTGGGTTTGATTTAAAATTGTACACAATAGTAGGCAACACAATCCTTTCATTGTATGAGAAGTATGGGATTATAGATGATGCAGTCAGGTTTTTTTATCGTTTATAACATGAATCCAAGAGATACAGCTCCTTATAGTGCCATCATCTCAGGCTGTGCGCAAAATGGTTATGCAAAGGAAGCTTTAAGTATATTCCACCATACGCAATTGTCTGGGATCGACCCAGATTTGGCAACCATGGTTGGTGTTTTGCCAGCTTGTTCACATTTGGCTACCCTACAACACGGGGACTGTGGCCATGGTTATTCGGTTATGGGTGAATTTCCAGATGGACTTATAGTTTTGTGGAACTCTGATTCATTGGTATGTCGAATGCGGGCATAATCAAGAGGCATTGGGGCCCTTCAATCAGATTCAATATGGAAGGTTAAAGTCAGATGAAGCAACATAAATGGTAATATTAATCTTAGCCTTCCGAAACTTGGGGGCTTTTTTTCATGGTATTGACATTCATTCCTATACAGAGAGTAGTAATCATCTTCAAGGGAGTATTGTACTGCAAAATGCTCTTATAGGTATGTATACAAAATGTGGAAACATGACCTGAGCTAAAGTTGTGTTTGATAAGATGCCTAGGAAAGATGTAGTCTAATGGACTTCAATTATAGTGGGTCATGCCATCATGGTGAAGGAAATGAACCGCTTCTTGCTTTCAGGAAATTGTGTGCTGAGAAAGTGGAACCACTCTGTTAGATCATATACTTTTACCTTCAAAAATATTCACATATACAAACCCAAACTTTGGTTTGTTACAAAATATACATACCCTCTAACAGTAGAACATAACCTCTTTGACATTATCTTGAGGGCAGGCAAGGGCCTCACACAAGCTTTCATACTTGGTGTCCGAGCGCTCTGTCCCATGCCTCCACGTCTAGCACCACTTGTCGATGAACTACTGTCTGATGTCTCTGGTTCAATATAGAACCGAGCTCGGTGTGCAGCAAGATGGGCATAGTACACGTGAGGCACTGCCAATTAAAGAATTGAGTTCAGGCTGTTCCACAGAGTATTTAATATTTAGTTAACAAAAAGCAAGAAACTAATGACAAGGCCAAGAGCAGGAAAAAAAAAACAAACAAAGAAAGGCAATAGATGCATGTTGGCTCAAACCCAAGAAAAAAAAAAATTGAGCATCAAAGAGTGAGGGAGTACCAATGGAAACAGAGCGTGTGCATCTCGCATATCTGCAAGAGTTGAAAAAGTCAATTATTAGCACTACATTGAAAGTCTTGAAAACATACAAAAGAAAACAACTTTACCAAATTTAAAAGATGGTAGTTTATGGTGTCTTGAATAGGGCTATTCATCCAACTTACATATAGCAGAGATTATTTGTGAGTGACTGCAGTGCATCTGCTGTAAAATTGTTTTCATCCAACAACACATGGTAATGAGCTGGACGGCTTGTACCCTGTCATAATTAACATGTTGGCTACAGGTTTATAAGACATTCTGCATCACAAACAAAAACCCATACACACAAGGAAAAGATCGTTGCCTGAATTCCTGCATGGCTGCACAGGTAGAAGTCAAACTCAGTTGGATGACAGATTTTGGAGTCCACAACCGTACCTAAAGAATAATAAAGGGAGAGTTCCATATCATGTATATGAAAGCTGAAAGACATAATCAGCAAATTCCATACTTAAAAGCATTACCTACCAGGTAATATATTCCCACTCCCGTCAATTGTACTGCGATTATGACGGTTGTTAGCAAACAACCTTGTATGATGACGCTTCTGAACTACAACAAACGTCACAGAAGGTTGGTAGTCTGGATAAAATGAAGCACATGCCTGAAGGGAAACAAACATGAAAAATAAAGATGAAAGGAGGAATGACAAACGTTAATCAATTACAACATAAAACACAAAAAGATATGACAATAGCCAACTGAAGATTGATCCCACAATGTAGATTTACCTTACGAATTGCATCAATTTCATATTGTAGAACTTGGTAGAACTGCCCCTCACTGACTCCATCCCTGCAAAACAAAGATATACATACAGCCACACACACCATACGACGGGAAGACAAGATTTACATAGGTCATAGACACAAGGCAAAGGAGCTTAAAAATTAAAATATACCTGTAAAATATGATGCGTGCTGGCATCCGACCATTTGCATTATGAAACAACATAAGCAGTTCCCTGCATTCGCAAAAGACATATAATTTAATTCTACAAGTCATAAACATCCAGAGAGTGAGGGGGGGGGGGAGGGAGGGCGAGAGAGAGAGAGAGAGAGAGAGAGAGAGACCTTATCATTCCATCAGATACTGTCCCTCTGACAGGATCCTGCCGCATTTTGAACAGATCTTGGATGAGCTCCTGGCGATGGGCTTGAGCACAAACAGACGCAGCATACTTGGTAAAGTCAGGCCAGTCTATAGAAGCAACAACCTGCATTGTATACAACATTGAAACAGTTAAAGCCTTACTCTACATGAATTCAGACAAAAGAGGATATACATATATACTAGATAAGGCGCATAGACATATATTTGATAACATACAGCTGCAATTGATGGGCTTGTGTCATCCCCTGGCTGAGGATGGGCAACATCTGCACCAAAGATTATAGTAGGCTCGTCTCTGACTAAGGGAATACATCCCGACAGTGCATCAGCAAGCACTGTGTTCCTTCCCCCAACCTTCACATTTATCTTCAAAGCCACGTTTAGACAATATTGTCTACTCATTCTAACCACATGTTTGGTCAAACAGCACTGGGATACTAGGCCAATATCCGTCTCACAAATCCGTTTCACATCACCTGGATGGAAATCATAGAATACATGAATCTACAACTCTTTCTAGAGAAATCAAATGAAGAATGAGATAATGGGGTCAGCTGAACTCAAATATATACCATAAAGAGAGCCATTATTATCTGGCAAAATAACAAGGAGCAAGTCAAGCTTCTTGCTCTGGGGATGGAGCTTAGTCATTGCATTATCGTACTGATTTTTTAAGACACTCTCTACCTGATAAGGTTGAGCACTGAGTGGTGGAAGTACTGGTTCTGCATTAAATGACTGAATAAAAGCAACAATTCAACAATCAGGGAATTAAAAATATAAAAGATGCACAACATAATTAAAGCCAACGGAACAGTAAGAGAATAACAAGGCCCCACACCATGCCAGAAATGCGACACACGCTCGAGCAAGTTCATTACAGAATTCACGGGCCACGCTGTCTTGCACATCTGGGGAAAAATTTATGCAAATCCAATTGTTTACTTTTCCCCCATTAACCATCTTCTGCAACAATATCAAAGTAATTCAAAATTATTCAAGAGACATATTTCCTTTTGTGGTAAAGACGTTGATCTTTTAGATTAACAGCCAGATGAATAATACAGCATGAACATAGTATTGCAACCATTCCAATCAGAGGGAAATACAGGTGCTTCAACCATAAAGCAGGTAAAAGGCTAAATTGCACATAGAGAAAGCGTCCTAGGTACATAGAGACACAAATATTCAGATGTACAAGTTCACATGTAATATGGAAGACAATAAAATACAGCAATTTTTTTAAAGGAATTAAAATTTTAATGCTTAAATAATCAAACAGAATTTTCAATTGTCTCTATCGACATCACAAATAACAGCAAGCCATCATTGATCACATTAAACACACTATTAAGTCAAATTAATCAATGGTGTTAAGAGACGCCACATATCCACATTGTACAGGTTAAAGGTAGGTAGAGGACATTATAAGATTGAAGCATAGGAATACCTTATTCATCATGTTCCACTGTCCAACTTCTGGCAGGCAACTCTTTTCCCTTCCAGTATCATGATATTTAAGCTGCATGACACAAGAATTAATCAATACAAGTGCGCACTAGCAATGCACCTTTAAGTGAAAAAAACGATTACAGATATCTTACCCGTGGTGGAGGAAGAATGCGAGCTTCAACCTGAGCCAGATCCTCCCTAATTTTGATTCCAAACTCCTTTGCAAAAGGATCTTTATGGCAAGCAATACATTTGACCTTCTGTAATATTAACATAAAAAAAGACTGGGAACTTAGTATATTTGCCAATAGAACTTCAGGGGATGTGAATCTGTATTTAAATTATACTGCACAACACATAAAGTTAAAGACCACAAGGTAAAAGCAAGATTACCATAGAAATCTAAGTGAAGAACTTCCATGATGTTACTTTGTTTATATTACACATCAAATACAACAGTAATAAGTAAATGGCTCATGATTCATCAAATACAGAAAATAACCTCCTATGGGATTTAAGGTTCTCAAACCACCACTACTCAAAAAGTAAGCATAGAAAATTATTCGTGACATATGCAACTCAAGAATGACCAGAAAAACAAACCCCATAGCAATAAAATAAATCTTTATATGTGTGTAGAAGAGAGGAGGAATGGGCAGGGACTGATGGGGGGAGGGAGAGAGGGAGGGAGGAGGAGAGAGAGAGAGAGAGAGAGAGAGAGAGAGAGAGAGAGAGAGAAATGCAAAAGATAACAAACCTCCAAAATTTCAAGTTCCCTATCATAAGGGTGCCGACAGGTTATATTACGCAAAGCAGTAACCTGTCTCTCATTCAATCTCACCGTGCACTGCTGATACCCAACAATTTCACAAACCTGAATGCAATCACCGCTTATTAGCATAAAATATAGCAGCAACTCTCCCTTATCCTGCAGTATTTAAGGACAAACAGTTATAGCCCAACTCACCTCCATGGGTAAATATTTTGGGCACTGCTGATTTCCAACTTGTAGACAAGGCCAATGTGTATATTGAATTCTAGATTGGTAAGTTTTGGAGAAGTAGTCAACAACAGATATCATAGTTCCTTTTTCATCAACGGGGAAACTGAACAAACAAAAAACAATGTCAAGGAAACAAGTTTCATGCATCTCAGAGTGATCGAAAAAGAATGATATTAAGACAATAAATAATAAATGATACTAATACTCACGTCAGTTTACTTGTTTCTTGTGGCGTTAAACCAGATATACAATATTTTCTGCGGATATTTCTCTGGTGTGTAACTTCAACCTTGACTCCATGTAGAGCCGTTTCTATCTGCTTACACAAGTAAAAACTAAAAATTATGATGCTGGTATATAATATGTAAGGTTAATAAAAAAGCAAACTGGACATAATCACATGACATATTCCATTGGCAGACTCAAACTATAAGGAAATAATAATAATAATAATAAATAATTTTGACAAAATATATGAAGAATCAAAGATAAACCTCTTACAAAACAACATAGGAAACCCCAGTCCAATGAATTTAATACACATTGTTGTTGGTACTTTACACAATGAGTGAAATCTAACCTTTACACGATCAGAAGTAGAAAGTGGCCCATCTGATTCTTCTTCCAAGTTCAGTAGGCGAGTTACAAAATCAATAACTGGCAATGGCTGAATAAAAGTTTTAGAGGACATATCTGGACAATAGATATTTTGACAACAGAATAGTATACATGTCAGGGCAAGGAGGGTGGAGTACGTATGCAGAGTAACATATTCATGAAAGTAGAGAAAAACTGTTGTAAGCATAAATGATTGTGTATAAGGATAACACAAAAATTTGGTACCAATATTAAGAGAAAGTCCCATCTGAGTTGGACGGACACTCTGATAGAAACCACGGCAACTTTCCACACCCTGACGAAGTACCAATATTCTCCCTTCATAACGGGAATAAAATGATCGGCCTACAGGACAGTGGCTAAAACGAAACAGGGCAAATCAATTAGCTCTCAAACGTATCAACCAAGGATGTGTTTTTACATGTCATGAAAACATTTCTTTATAAGACATATCATGGAAACAAATTTTTGTTTATAAGACATGGCATGAACACATAGAAAAAACATTGTGTACCTATAAGAAGGATACTGTCGCAGAACAATATCAAGGATCTGAAGGGCCTTGTGAGGTGCATCAGCTTGCTTCCCTTCCAAAAAGAGAGCTAAATCGTGCAGGTCAACACGGTCAGCAAATTTGATCACAACTCTGAACTCCCTCTCTCTCCTGAATGAATATATAAGAAGAAAATCAAATACCTGGTGATTTGATTTTCTACTAATAAAAAGAGGAGCGATGAGTATGTACGTACCTCTGTCCACCTGGTCCACCGACATCAATAAGTGTGATTTTGAACTTCTCGAGAAGGAAAGGGAGCGGTCCAGCAGTATACAGGCTCTTACGCCCATCATAAACTGGAAGCCGGTTTCCAAGATGGGATCCCCTGTACAGTTTCACTAGCTTAGACATCACAGCACGGTTTACATCCCGCGATGTGATTTCTGGCTTAATGGCAACCTAAAACATATATGATAAGAACAGGAAAGAATACTATCAACAAACAAACATGTATATCATCATAAAAGGACACATACAGACTCAAGCGAAAGAGAAAGAGAGCTCACATCATAGTGGTGCACACATTTGACCTCCGCTAATCCAACAAAGAAATGGTTTGCCTTGACTAAACAGCTTGTGCCGGTGCTACCCATTCCAGGGCGACAAGGGAGCCTCATTGACTTACTAGGAAGTTCAGTTCTCATCTTCTTTGTCAACCTGTGGTCTGGATCGAACCTACATACCCAGAACCCAAATGTACTTATTGGTCACTATAAATAACAAACAAAAAACAACTATATTCATATCTGCTCTTCTCTAGTATAAATCAGAAAACACCAACTCCTTATATTTGAGTTTTTCTTTAAAAAGAGTGTTGATAAAAATCTTCAGTCAGGCTAAACAAGTAAGGAGTATTATTTGCGGGAGAAAGAATGGAGTGTGTGAGTTGGAGGAGTCGGAACTCGGAGACCGCCTTGGAATGAAGAGGCTCCTCCTGCGACTCAGACACACTAAGCGAAACCTCTGAGTTAAAAATAGAGAGAGTGACTGAGTTGAGACTTGAGAGAGAGGTTGAGGGAATCAATGAGTTTATATCACATCAAAATCGATTTGAAAACAAATAAGAGAATAAGGGAGTTGGGATTTGACTGACGGGGGGCAGCAGGTCAGGGCTAGCTAGCTCAGGCTACGCTGACTTGCTGAACAAACAAGCACCGAAAATGATGCGTTTTGGTGTACAGAGTAATAGACTAATATAGTGTATAGGAATAAAACAGTACATGGGATGGGAATGGACACTCAGCACACAAACGAGCAAATGGCACAGCAGAGGCAGCAGAGATTGTTGCTCTGCAGAACCTGAGCAAGAGAGAGAGAGAGAGAGAGAGAGAGAGAGAGAGAGAGACAAAAATTGGCAGAGCAAATTTGAATGACAAAACACCGTACAATTGGCTAAAGCTGATCGTTCCCTCTCTAGCATTTATTGCTCTCACACACACAAACACACACAGTCATACAGAACATATGTATATGTATACATCACATACGTGTATACGTATAATCGTACCTGTACTTTGGCTGAGAGAGAGCCAAGAAGAGGATATTCCGATTGGAATGTGGGGAGTCCTCAATCTCATCCTAACCCTCTTCTCTGAGTAAGGACTAAGGGGTAATTCTCATATATGTATTCAATTTCTTTAATCCTTATTTAATTAAGGAAAAATTAGAGTTTAATCCTTCTAGCATTTCTTATTTATAAAAAAACCTTATGACTTTTTTTTTTTTTTTTAAATAAAGCCCTTTAACCATTGTCTTGTCAAAGAAATATGTCATTATTTTTTTATTTTTTGAAAGTATAAGGTACGGGTTCACTTCATACCTTCATAAGGTATAGAATAAAGTTTGTAGTCGGCTTTATATTAGGTTTAACTCTGAGATTTTGGGCTCCCTCCAAAATCTCAGAGTTAAAACCTAATATAAAGCCGAAAAACCAGGGCTTGAGAAAAATTAAAAATGCACTGCCAAACACTCGAAAATGACCGTCAAAGGCTCGACACCTGATATGTGTGAAAAAATTAAAATTAATGCACCAATATTATGTAATATGGAATGGTTACAACATTATTAGACTTTAGTTATAATTTTAAAAGTCATAAGACTTTATTTAGTAAATTATTAAATTAAATTACCAAAATGGAAGTTTCCCTTTAATTAATTTAAGTCTTAAGGTTAATCAAGGGATTAAGATTAAAAGAGGTACCCCGTTCGAATCGCCATTCCCCCTCCCCTTAATATTTGTATAAAAGAGGACTACTATCCACCTTATCCACCGAACTTTTCTTTTATTATTCTCATTCTGCAATATAAATTTATGATGAGAACCGTTCATTTTTTAGATCTAACTATTAAGATTATTTCTGAAAAAAATCAATTAAATCAAAAATCGTTTGGTTGTGTAACTATGATAAAATAAACATACAATTTTAGTAACAATATAATTCATCATTTGTTTATTTGATAACTATTACATGATCAAACGATTTCCTCTTGTATCTTATTGATATATTCTTGAATTCAGGATTAGGAATTCACGATGAAAAAAGAAATTCTAACTTATAAAAAATTTCTTGAACAATTATTATCTCAAGACAAAAAAACCCACCCTGCAAATAGCAATATAGCATCATTAGTATTACAAACTGAAAATTAGGCAATAAGGGGAGGGATTAAAATATTCCGAAAGGGGGTGCTAGCGTTGGAGGTGGTGGCGCGGGAATCTGGGGAGAAGGAGAGGCTGCCAACACTAAAATCAAGTAGGGGTAGATGGTATGTCTACAATTGGGGGTGGGGAGTTTGGATATTTGGGAGTTTTTTTTTTTCTAACTTTTTATTAATTTGAATTGAATAGACATTCTTACCCTTGACTTATGTTAATAAACTGACAAAATATGATAATAGTTACAAAATGAATGATTTCTTAAGATTAATTAGTGGGTCTTACAATTATAGATCTCACGGCCTACAAATTTAAAATTGGGTTTTTTTTCTGGTACCAAAACTTTGGTTTTTATCCCAATGTAATACGTAAACTTTCATTTGTCTCAATTAAGTATTCAAACTTCTATTTTGTATCTAATAGGTATCTATTACAATTTTCTGTTAACTTATTAACTTAAGGGAAAAAATGTCTATTCAAATTAAATTAGAACAAACAACCAAGGAGTCAAATATCGAAATTTTCGGCGAAATTTCGCCGAAAATTTCGTTTTTTAGGGGTATGGAAATTTTAACACCATACCAAATTAATTTCGAAAAATTTTGAAAAATTTCGACGAAATTTTCGATATGGAGACCGGAGAGAGAGGGGAGGCCGAGACCGGAGGGAAAGAGGCAGAGCCGCCGCCGTCACCATCGCCGGAGGGAGAGGCAGAGCCGCGCGCGCCGTCGAAGGAGGGAGAGAGGGAGATCGGGAAGGGAGAGGGAGATGGAGAGGGAGCAAAGAGAAGAGAACATGGAGAAGGAGGGAGTGAGGNTTTGGTGTTTCGTTTAATTGTAAACATAAATTATGAAAAAGACATAATATGGTATATTAGTAAAAAAACGAAAAAATACATAACACAGACTACACAGAGAGTTAGTATTTGGATCTGAAGATTAATAAAATAATAGAGTTTACAATGGGGTACATAGGTCAGATTGAGCAAATGTGAGGTGTTATTTATATAATTATTAATTAGTGACCCATTTTTTTAACAGTATTTACCATCAGCGCGCATTATATTTATCTTATATTACATAAAACCTACTATATAATTTAGTTTTTTCAATGTTTTTTATCAATACAGTAGATAATATGTTAAATAAGCATATGGTCAAGTTTCATTCAAAATTTCCGTGTTTTGATAGCAATTTCCGTCGTTTTTATCTAATTTTGTCGAAATCGAAATTTTAATCGAAATTTCCATGAAAATTTCCGTCGAAATTTCCATCGAAAATTTCCTCGAAACCGAAATTTTACTCCTTGCAAACAACTAAAAATTTAAAAGAATAATACTTCCCATCACCCATTGCAAACCGGTCACCCCACCCCCACTCGTTCCCACGCTGGCAGCTCCTCCCTGTCTCTTGACGTTGGCGTCACTTCCTCCATTGTCAGCCCTCTCTCTTTGTGATAGCATCATATGGGTATTATGGCTTTCGCTTTTTGTATGGAGTTTGACCAATACATCTTACTGATATGTTGAAATAGCCATAATAAATTATTGTATCGAGGATTCCATCTTGAGGAATGCTATCCACCTACTTCATCGACCTTCTCCTTTATAATTCTGATTCTATAGTGTAAATTCATAATCAAAACCATTCATTTGTTAGATTTAACTATGAAGATTATCTACACAAAAAATCAACCAAATCAGAAATCATTTAGTTATGTAATTACGATTAAATAAACAAACGGTTTGGTAACATTTTGATTCACCGTTTGTTTATTTGATAATGATTACATGACTAAACAATTTCCGATTTAGTTAATTTTTTGCATAGATGATTTTCAAATAATTATTTAAAATATGAACGGTTTCAATCATGAAAATACACTGCTGAATGAAAATAATCAAGGAAAAGGTCGGTGGAAAATGTGAATTAAAGAAGGTAGATTGCATTCTCCTTGCATCTTACTAATATATTATTGAATCTAGGATTAGGAATTCATGATGAAAAAGAAATTCTAACTTACAAAAAATTTCTCGAACAATTATTATCTCAACACAAAAAAAATCACCCTGCAAATAGCAATTTAGCATCATTACAAACTGAAAATTAGGCAATAAGGGGAGTGATTAAAATATTCCGAAATCGGGGGTGCTAACGTTGGGGGTGGTGGCGCAGGCATCGGGGATGACGGAGAGGCTGCCAACACTGAAATCGAGTACAGGTGGATGGTGTATCTACAATTGGGAGTGGGGAGTTTGGATATTTTGGAGTTTTTTTTCTAACTTTTTATTAAGAAAGTTGTTATTTGCATACCTTTTTTTTTTTGGCACACCCCTATTACTTAATTAGTGAAATTATAATTTTACCCTAATGTGAAAATACACTACACACCCCTCTCTCTTTTTCCCAGATTAGTCATCCTTTTTCCCTCCCTTTTCCCATCCACCTTACGCTGCCGCACCACCTCCCCCTGTAACACTCCTCATTCCCCCTACTTGTTCCACCACCCTTCCTCCTTCTGCCATCCCCCTGTCGCACCACCTTTCTCTGCTACACCACCTCCCCCTGCTACACTCCCCCTGCCATACTCCCACTACCCACACCCTGGCCCTCCGCCTGCAACATGCCCACACCCTACCCACCTCCCTCTCCCTCTCCCTCTCTCTCTCTCTCTCTATCTCTATCTCTCTTCTTCCTTCTCTCCTCCCTCATTTTCCCTCTCTGACTTTTCAACCCAGGCACCCCGCACGCACCACCTCCTCATCCTCCCTCTCTCTCTCTCTCTCTCTCTCTCTCTCTCTCTCTCTCTCTCTCTCTCTATCTCTATCTCTATCTCTATTTCTATCTCCCTCTCTCTCTATCTCTCTCTCTATCTCTCTCTCTATCTCTATCTCTATCTCTCCCTCTCTCCTCTCCCCTCTCTCCCTTTCTCTGCAACCACATACTCCGACGACCATCCCGGTGACAGTAACCCGGCCACTGTTCGTTTTAAATTTAAATACTCGCAGTGCACGAATCTATATATAATATAGATGGCAAGCAAGGTCGATCCCACGAGGACTATTGTTGATCTTTAAATGATAATCCGAATGCTAAAAAGAAACAAGAAAACAGGACACGAGTGGCTGCCCAAGTTGTCACGCCTAGGGCAGCTGCTCACTTGAAATGAAACACACGCACACACACACACGAATGGGAGGGAGTTTGTATGATTTGAAAACAGCAAATTAAACCTAAACAAAAACTAGATGTGCGACTAGCAAAGAGTATGAAAACAGCAAGTTATCTTGTGAAAATAGATGGATGATGATACTAGGACTCTAGAACTCTACCACTAGACCTCATATTCAATGTAATGGTGCAATTTCTAAAACCTTTAATTCCTATTGATGAATGCATTCGCATATTCACCTATGGCATAGCATGAAATGCATGATTCCCCAAATGTACAAACTAGTGCATGGCATTTACCCTAGTTTGGTACCCTAAATGCAACCTAGGCATGGCATCTACCTAAGAATGAAGCAAGGTTCATTAACACACAAATGAGATTATGAATGCAAATAAAACCCTAAGGCATGACGTCTACCTTAGATGTTTTATTATTGATTTCACACAATTAGAATTCAGCCAATTACTAAATCCTAAGTTGTTTATCACTTGTATTAAGGGCTGATTGTTGTCCTCACCCTAAATTGATTAAATTCTAGATGCAATAACCCTAGGTGATCAATCAAGGATTAAAAACACATAAAGAACAATGATAAAAGTGAAATCAAAATCATCAAATCCATGGAATTAAACAAACAGCAACTACATCACCAATCCACTGAATATTCGGCCTAGGGCTGAATCCTAGGCCCTAGAAAACGTGATTAGTTCATGCTAGAAAACAAGAACAGCCACGTAATCATGTTTTTCATCTAACAAATACAAGAAAAGAAGAAGAAGAAGAGAAAACACCCCAAGGAGAGCTCACGCCTCCAGCAGCCCCTCTCTCTCTATTTTCTGATTTTTTTTCAAGTGTCTGAACCTCCAAAATGATAAAAAGAGATGTATATATAAGGGTGTGCAGCAGCTAGGGTTTTGGGAAGGAAGGATGTGCGGCAGCTAGGGTTTCCAAGCTAGGAAGATGCGGCATGGGCTTGGCTTCTTGGGCTTAAGTGACTTGCGCAAGGCCCTAGGGTTTCCCTTTCTTGCACATGGTGTAGCTGACCTCTATGGGCTTGCATGTAGCTAGCTCAGGCCACGCTGACTTGCTGAACAAACAAGCACCGAAAATGATGCGTTTTGGTGTACAGAGTAATAGACTAATATAGCGTATAGGAGTAAAACAGTACATGGGATGGGAATGGACACTCAGCACACAAACGAGCAAATGGCACAGCAGAGGCAGCAGAGATTGTTGCTCTGCAGAACCTGAGCGAGAGAGAGAGAGAGAGAGAGAGAGAGAGAGAGAGAGAGAGAGAAATTGGCAGAGCAAATTTGAATGACAAAACACCGTACAATTGGCTAAAGCTGATCGTTCCCTCTCTAGCATTT
This sequence comes from Dryas drummondii, assembly GCA_003254865.1. Taxonomy (NCBI): domain Eukaryota; kingdom Viridiplantae; phylum Streptophyta; class Magnoliopsida; order Rosales; family Rosaceae; genus Dryas; species Dryas drummondii. The sequence goes on along the minus strand of QANW01001990.1, from coordinate 752,404 downwards.
ATTGCTCTCACACACACAAACACACACAGTCATACAGAACATATGTATATGTATACATCACATACGTGTATACGTATAATCGTACCTGTACTTTGGCTGAGAGAGAGCCAAGAAGAGGATATTCCGATTGGAATGTGGGGAGTCCTCAATCTCATCCTAACCCTCTTCTCTGAGTAAGGACTAAGGGGTAATTCTCATATATGTATTCAATTTCTTTAATCCTTATTTAATTAAGGAAAAATTAGAGTTTAATCCTTCTAGCATTTCTTATTTAGAAAAAAAACCTTATGACTTATTTTTTTTAAATAAAGCCTTTTAACTATTGTCTTGTCAAAGAAATATGTCATTATTTTTTTATTTTTTGAGAGTATAAGGTACGGGTTCACTTCATACCTTCATAGAGTATAGAATAAAGTTTGTAGTCGGCTTTATATTAGGTTTTAACTCTGAGATTTTGGGCTCCGTCCAAAATCTCAAAGTTAAAACCTAATATAAAGCCGAAAAACCAGGGCTTGAGAAGAATTAAAAATGCACTGCCAAACACTCGAAAATAACCGCCAAAGGCTCGACACCTGATATGTGTGAAAAAATTAAAATTAATGCACCAATATTATGTAATATGGAATGGTTACAACATTATTAGACTTTAGTTATAATTTTAAAAGTCATAAGACTTTATTTAGTAAATTATTAAATTAAATTACCAAAATGAAAGTTTCCCTTTAATTAATTTAAGTCTTAAGGTTAATCAAGGGATTAAGATTAAAAGAGGTACCCCGTTCGAGTCGCCATTCCCCCTCCCCTTACTATTTGTATAAAAGAGGACTACTATTTGTATACACTTTTTGAGTTATTCTCAGCAGAGGAGGAGATTTTTTATTTTATTTTATTTTTTTTCTGGATATGGAATAAACTTTATGTATAGAATAAATAAACTATATCCATGGAGCTTGGAAGCTCTATTTATAGAATAAACTTTATTGTTCATTAAGTGTTCTACAAATACTTTCTGCAACTGTTACACCCCGAGCCCATTTTTCAAAATAAACAAAATCTTTCTCCTTCAAACACATTCCACCGCATCGTCTTCTTCTACTGCCTCCTTCTCTTGCTGAACCTGCAAAATCAAAACGCCCTTGACAACAGCCTTGGCTTGGATCTCCAATCTGGCAGCAAAACGGCCCAGGAAATAGAATTTCCCGAGCCGTTTTAGACCAGACAATTCACAATAAATATCCATGTCCACAAACATCATACAATTGACCAAAAATGGCCGGAACGGGCGGCAACCACCACGCACGGTGGCTGCCCGGACCTGTTTTCACAACAAAACCCAACAAAACCACAAAACCAAGGCCGGGAAATACTCATGGAGGTTCAACAGGTCCAAAACAATGATGACCACCACCATCCCGCCGCCACAAGTGGCTGAGTTCATGGTGGCAGCGGCGGCAACATTCCTAAACAGAGGAAATCAACCAAATTCAGTCTCAAACAACTCACAGCCAACAAATGAGGTCAACAAGGGGCAGAAAACAACCAAGGAAGTCCAACCCAGCCACCACGCACGGCTGGGCCCGCGGTGGTCGTGGGTGGCGAACCTGCAAATTCCAAAAACTCAACAAAACTCAAAATAAACTTCACAAACAGCTAGAGGAGGTCAATGGGGTCGAGATTATACCTTGGGTCGACCCATTTCGCCGTCGGAATCGGCCGAAAAGAGGGAGGAGCCGCCGGCCTTCACCTCTTCGATTGGCCGTGCTCGATGGTCCCACGAACGATCCGAGAGTACCACCGGACTCAGAACAACGAGAGGATGATGATGGTGGCAGAGGGGAGCGGCAACGCCGGCACTATGCAGTCGGGTCATCTCTGGGCTTGGGGGTTTTTCTGGGTTTCTAGGTGATCGGAGGAGCAGGGGAGGAAGAGGAGGAAGATAGGAGAAGAATGGGACCGGTCTCGCCGCCATAGGTGGCCGGACGGCGAATTAATCGCCGGTCAACTGATCAGCTGAAAGAGAAGGAGAGTGAAGTCGGGGGAGAGGAGAGAGAGACTGCTTCTGAATTTGGGTTTTAAAACCCCCCTTAACACAAATTTACCAAATTGCCCTTAACATCGTACGTATGTATCTCTCAAATCGTAAACCCAATGACGCATGCTACACGCCTAAGCTCTCCTGGATTCGAAACCTATCCAACAAACCAAAGTTAAAATTAAAAGTCCATTAATTTCAAAAATCAATTTTAGATCATGCCCAATTAAAATAAAATTAACCCAAAATATTTTTATTTCTTCTCTAATCAATTCTCCAAATTTTTTTAAAGTTAATCCCAATTATTTAAATATTTTCCGAATAAAAACTTCAGAACGGGGTCTCACAGCAACACATCTTTGGGACATTATCTTGATTTTCTCTAACACTCAAAATTAATTCCATCATTAATATTCAATAAAATATACACATATTTCAATAATATCACCTATAATTAATAATAATTTTCTTAATTTTTCCTCAGATTTTCATTCAACTGTCTAAATTAATCTTAATCGACGGTGCAAAACATAGGGCTCTACACTCTCTGTCAAAACTCATTGTCCAACCATAGTTAACGCTTTCTTTTTTATCAGTCACATGACTCACAACTATAATGAGAAAAACTTATTTATTACAAATTTATACATTCGTGTGTCTATATTCTCATTACTTGTTAGATCATTTAATAAGAGAAATAGAGATAATAAATAGAATTAATAAATATATGAAAGTTTTAACTCCAAATTAATCTCCAACCATGACACACTATGCATGCAAATCTTTAACAACTAAATTGATGAACCTTCCCCTCACTCTAATCACCGACCCAAATGACCATGTTGAACTTTGAAGCATACAAAACTGGGAAGACATAAAAACCCCAAAAGGGTTGAAAATTAAATGAATACTTAAATGAAAAGAAAATAAATACCTTTTTTATTATATTAATAATATGTTTGATAAAAAAAACTGATGAGTTTATTCAATGGTGTTAATATATGAATTATAATGTATGAGTAAAACATTATTCAATTTTTGTTATCATTATAGTTTGATAGCAATATTGCTAACCACCTATTAGTTGTTTGACATGTGTCATATATAGTAATCATTGATAATTATGATTAATTATTAAATAAATAATATTTTTTTATCAGACTCATTCAAATAAGGATGTTATTGTTTTGAGAAAAGTAGAACATTTTTTTGTGTGTAACACACGGTAATGTAATTCGATTATCATAATCGTTGATTTTTTCGTTTTTTTTGTCATCCATGTCATAATAAAATTAAACAGTTTAACATGATTATAATTCTTTATTAAATAACAGTTTGATATCTCTCTTTCATTTTCTTTTTTCATTACAAAAGGTCAATTAATACTCAGTAGTTTTATTTTCTTTTTCTTTTTTTGAAATGAATACTCAATAGTTTTATAAATAAGACTAAATCAATGCCACAGAAGATTGGCCCACAATTTGTAATCTGTAGGGCCGATACTATTTTCTTGATGCAAATTAAACATTATTTTATTCTCAATAACCGATTNATTAAAAAAAAAAAAAAAAAAAAAAAAAAAAAAAAAATCAAATGGGTTCCAAAATCAAAATCAGAAAGGTTCTCACAATTAGTCAAAAAACAATAGTCGATTTGAAAACAAAGAAGAGAATAAGGGAGTTGGGATTTGACTTCCTAAAGTGTGAAACACTCACGAGGCAGCAGGCTACGCTATATTGCTGAGAGAAGAACTTGCCTGTAACTGTGGTGCCAGGTCAGCAATCTGACCTGGTGTCACAAACCAATAAAAATGTGACACCTGTAATATATTAGATTTGGGTTTAAAATTGATTATAATTAAAAAAATCCCAGCTGTTTGGCACTTTGGCGACCTCGATCTGGTTCTCTCGCTGCTTCTTCCCTTTCTCCAAACTGGTGTTCCTCTTTGGCGATCTCGATCTGCTTCCCTTCTCTTCTCTGGTGATATCTCCGACTCCGACATTTCCTTCTCCACGCCGAAGCCCTTCTCCAAACTGGTTTTGCTCTTTGGAAACCTCGATCTGCTTCCCATCTCCGGCTCTGACATTTCCTTCTCCACGCCGAAGCTTTCTCTCTCAGGTTGGGTGTTTGGTTTTCTTTTTCTTTTTTGTCAACTTCTCCTTTTTTTACTAACTGGGTTTTTGAACATAGTTACATATTGCTTCTTAAACAATGAGTTGGTTATTTAAAGGTAAACAAAAAAAAGGGAAAAAAGAAACCAAGAAATTGCCTAGCTAGATTCATATGAACTCAGCTTTGAGATTTTTTTTTTTTTTGTTCATGTTAATGGTTATGAAACAAGCTTTTACAACATTAATAAGTTTATTGATTTATTTTATTTCTATTGGCCAGATTTTAGTGATTGATTCATTATTGCCCAGATTTCGAAAGTAGAAAAAATAGACTTTTATGCAATACCCATTGTTGTGCTTAGATGTTCCTTAGGAAACAATTGATTGAGTACATAATTGATTGGGTTGTTTTGTGTTTGCCATGACTTTACAGAGGAAGGATGACAACAAAAACAAACAAAAAGGACCAGGAAGGGATGCAACCCAGCTCAAAAAAAAGACTAAAGCTTGAATGAAAATGCAAAAGAGAATTCTTTGTTACACAAGAATTCCCAATACGAAAAGTGTGAGACTTCTCTGTTTATAGCAAAGGGAGGATTACAGTTCTGTTACATTGGATAAGATTGGTCTGAGCCATACATAAACCAAATTTAGTTAATTATTTGGAACTTGCTGATCTTGGTGTATTGCCGTGCTGTTGCTGATGTTGTGGGAAATAAAAGATAAAAAAAAATAGTAGGGTAGAGACTAGAGAGAGTGATGGAGGAGACTGTAGAACAAAGAGTTTTGCTTTGGAAGCCTGGAAGGAGAAGAGGCGTGAGAGACGAGCGCGGGAGAGAAAAATTGATATGCCTTTTGTCTTTTCAGGAATTTTTTTGAGTTAAAATATTGTGTAATAAATTAAATAAAAATTAAACTTAAGTATTACAGGTGTCACATTTTAATTGGTTTGTGACACCAGGTCAAATTGCTGACTTGGCACCACAGGTACATGCAAGTTCTTCTCTATTGCTGAACAAACAAGCTCCAAAAAAGCAAATAAAACTTTTCTATTTGTCGACGAAAACAATGCGTTTCAGTGTAAGTGAGGGTACAGAGTAATAGTACAGGGGAGGGGCATATGGGCACAAACATGCAGCAAAGGGCACAGCAGATGCAGCAGAGATTGTTGGTCTGCAGAACCTGAGCGAGAGAGAGAGAGAGAGAGAGAGAGAGAAACAAAATACCACAACCGGCTAAAGCTGATCGTTCCCTCTCTAGCATTTATTGCTCTCACACACACACTCACACAGTCATACAGAACATATGTATATGTATATGTATACATACGTGTATACGTATAGTCGTACCTGTACTTTGGCTGAGAGAGAGCGAAGACGAGGATATTCCGATTGGAATGTGGGGAGTCCTGAATCGGATCCTATCCTCCTCTCTAAGGGCTAAGGAGTAATTCTCATATATGTATTCAATTTCTTTTACTTCTTATTTAATTAATTAATTAAAGCTTTAAGGTTAATCACTTAATCAGAGGGATTAAGATTAAATGAGCTATAAAAGTGCACGTGTGGGTGTTAACTGATGGAAAATAAATGATTAGCTTATTTATAGGTTTCCGCTATTAGCATGGCAGAGAAGCTATTTTGTGAGATGGGTAACAAGATTGATAGTTTCTGCAAAGCGGAAAATACTGATTCTGGGTTACCTCCTGGAAAATATTGAAAAGGGTATCTTACCATCACTGGTGACATTTTGAAGGGTGCTAAATTGTCTTTGCGTGAAGCATAGAGTTCATGAGACTGTTGGTATCGTCTTCCTTATGCTGCGCAAAGGCAATGTTCCTGAGGTTATCGAAGAAGGGTCATATAAAGTAGGGTTAATTTCAATTCCATACTTCGAGTTTGTTTTAAATTTCAATTTAATACCTTATGTTTTAAATTTTGCAATGTTATACTTCAAGTTTCCAATTCGTTATAATATCATATCTCCGTCGTCTGTTAAATGCTGATGTGGCTTTTACAAGTTCCACTATTTTGCTGACGTGTTATTTATGTGGCACTGCTAAATGCCACGTGGCATGAAAAAAATAATTAAAATTTTAAAAATTGAAAAATAAATTAATAAAAAAATATCTAAATATATTCAAATAATTAAAAATCTAGCAATTGAAAATTAAAATTAATTAAAATTCCAAAATTTTTTTAAAAAATTCACAAAATTAATGAAAAAATTCTATAAAAAATGCTCACTTAAAATTCAATATTGTAATTCACTGAGAGGCATACAGTATCCCACATGTCAGTATTTTGTAAGTTCTACATGAATAATGCAATACATTAAGTAAGGATTCATGAAACTTCACATTCATCAAATAATTCCCTACTACAACAGTGTGTCCCTTCAAAATACAATTGTTATGAAGCACAAAATACAAATATTTGTTCCTTCAATTACCAGCATGAAACTGTTATACACACTGTTCCAAAATGACCAAAATATAAACCTAATTGTTGGATCTAGCTATTCATTCTTTTGCAGTACCCTTCTTCACATACTTCATTTTCCCTTCCCAGTACATTGTGCACTTGATGTTCCAAATTCTTGAGTTGAGACATGTAGGGGTGGTGGAAATTGTGTGGTTGGTTGGGACTCCTGTCTTGCTGGCCTAAATGACTGCATCCAAATAACCATTAACCAAATAGCTATTCAAATTCTCATGCCTTACATATTAAGTGATATGTAGCATCACCATCAACTATCCAGTTCTTAAAGACCAAGATTACCAACAAAAAAAATAGTATAGAAAAAATAATTGATTAACTAATATGGCATAACTCAAGCAGAGAATTAACTGTCAACTTAAATTTTTGTCTCCCTTTACATTAACCCCAAAAAAACAATAAGACCAAATATTACTACTAAAGTTTTTATGGTTAGTACAGTAAGCTTACCTGCTGACTGGTGACCTTTCTTGTCTTACTCTGCTTTTTTGATAAACTTGAATGATTTGTTGTTGCAGATGTGGATGCCTGTATCAATAGTAATTTAGTTTTGTCAATCATTTTGGACATTACACAAAATTATATGTAATTGAGTTTTGTGATATTACCTCACGTCTATCCTTATGTCCAAAGGTCACAGACTTCTTCTTGGGAGGTGGCTTTGCCCTTGGCTTCAAGTGTCTATGACAAGTCCTAGTATTATGGCCTTCCTCCTTACAATGCCCACATCTAAGAGTTCCTTGGCCTGTCTTCCCAAGTTTGGTTGGATTTGTTGGTTCATCAGCCTCCTTTGTTCTCTTTTTCCTTGGTCTCCCTGGCTGCCTATTGTATTGTGGAGGTAACATTCCAGGATTATCAGTTGATTCCCACATCTTCATCCCATTCAAAGGTTGTATAATGTTCTCGTAAGTTTCCAAGTACTTAGTTGTGTAATACAATGGATGAACATATAGTTCAGGTTTATCTTTCAAAAACCAGATTGCTGCAATTGCATGAGGGCATGGAATGCCTGTCAAATCATATCTTCTGCATCCACATGTGAGATGCTGTAAATCCACCACATATTGCTCATTTGCACTACCATGAACTTGAAACTTGAACCCCCCAGACCATGTGACTGTACATGCAGCACTAGCAACCTTGTAAGCCTATAGCTTTTTCTGAATATTTGGGCAAATGATTCCATTGTGTTTCTTCATTGCATCCCTCCTCATTTGGATTCTTTTCATCAATAGAGTCCTAATAATCTCAAGCCTAGATAATATGGGCTGGTCCCTAGCACATAATATGAAAGCATTGAAACTTTCACATAAATTATTTAAAAGCATGTCACACTTTGGATAGGTATCAAAGTGTAACTTGCTCCATTGTTGGGCTGGCCTTTCCATTAGCCAATTATGTGCATATTTGTCTAATATAAGTACTTCTTGCATGCACCTTCTAAAATAATTAACGTTGGTGGCCTTGGCTGCATTCCACAAAGCATCCTTCAAAGCTTTCCCCTTGTAAGAATTTTTAAAATTTGTGTACAAGTGTCTGACACAAAACCTGTGCTTGCAGTTTGGTAGTACTTCTTCAAAGGCTGGAATTAACCCTTTTTGTTTGTCCGAAATAAATGTCCAACCATGCTGATTCACAATGTTCACATCATCTGCTAGTAACATCAAAAACCATTTCCAAGCATCTTTGTTTTCCATTTCTACAATAGCATATGCAATTACCCAACTCTGGTTATTTGCATCTATGCCAACAGCAACTAACAACTGTCCCCCCAAATGGCCCTTTCAGATGACACCCATCTAATCCAATCAAAGGTGTGCAACCATTCTTAAATCCTTTCTTGCAGGCCTCCAAACATATGTAAATCCTCAAAAATCTTGGAAAAACCTGGTTTTCAGATTCCATTTTCATCTTCACTGTGGTCCCAGGGTTTGTCTTTTTAAGCTCCTCGCAATAGTCCCAAAGCTTTGAATACTGCTCTGCATGACTTCCTTCAATTAGCTTCAATGCAGCTTTCAGTGCCCTATATGCCTTTATCCTTGAAACTCTAACATTAAAGTCAGAACTGACTGTTTCCTGAACGAATCCACTGGCCATGTAGGATTCATCCTAATTTTGTCCAGGTACTTTTGGGTAATCTAATTTGTCCTTACCAACTTATTCTCAAAAATTCTTGTGCATTGATGATGGTCTACTAACTTGGATATGCGCAAGGATTCCTCACCTGGTTTCTTACCAGCCCAACAAAGCCAAGGGCAGTGCTTCCCACACTTAGCATGAATCTTCCACTTCTCATTTCTGGTAAAATGAATATCACCAAATCCATGCTTGACTGAGTACTCTGTGATGGCAGCTCTAAACACCTTAGCTTTACTATAAACATCACCCAATTTGAAGTCTGGGTTTTCCATGTCAGTAGCAGGGTTAAACTCACGCCACCTTCTCCTTGTTCTCTCATCTCCATCTCAAGAATAAACTGAGTTCAAGGAATCTGAATCAGATTCTGCATCATCTATACCAACATCTCCCACATGGAAAAAATCTTCATCTATATCATTGTTGCCGCTATCACCCAAATTATTATCTCCCTCATTGATGACATTTGAATTTTCTTGGTCTTGATTAGTAGGGTTCACTTGTTTTAACACTTCTGCATTATCATCATCCAAGCCATACTCACTCTCAGCAAAGTCACTATCTTCATCAACCCTTCCATCATTTGCAGCATCGTCATTCCACATTTGATGCGTGGGCACATCACACAACATTTGTGACGCCCCGAAACTGGGAACACCACAGCGGCACCCTTCTTAAAGATTTTGAGACTATAATACCCCTTATCCCGAGTATTATATTCTCAAGCTCTCTAAAACGAGTTAAGCCCTTTTTATTGAAGAACCCGGGCTGGATCAGAGTAGTAAAAATACAGCGAAAGAAATTACTGAAAATGCCTCACATTATAAATAATAGTAAAGAGTACCAACCCGTGAGGGTTATATGTTTCAAATACACTAACCCTAATGCTACATAGTAAACAGTAGATAAACAGATATGTTAGGAAAGTCCAACCCATGCCAGAGTGATTCAGCCTTCAACAAAGTGGTGCAACAAATTGGACTCATGGATAGCCATTGGGATATGCCACCTACGAGGATGAAAGAGAAACACCACCACGGATCCAAAGAAAGGATCTAAACCAGATAGCAAGGCTGAAACTGACAAGCTGTAAGTGCCATACCCACAACCTCAATCTTGGTCTCCAACAACTGAATTATATGCACTCACAAGAGTACAGTAGGGGGTAAGCGTCACATACGTTTATCGCTTCCCCTCGAGGGAAAATCCTTGTTAGGTTTGAAACAATACTAAAAAATATAGGATTTTAAGGAAAACAGTTTAAAAGCAATGCACACCCAAAAACAGGGTATCAATACCAATATAATTGTAACTAAGGCCAGTAATGATAAAGGTAATTATGCCAATAATCCGTGAGTAAAGTCTTTGCATGCTCATACATCTTTTTCAGTGAAAATCCTTCATGTCACGTGACATAGTTCAAAAACATACCTGCGACCGATCACATACAGGCCAACCGCCAGTATCAGAAATTCAACCACCACCTCGATACTGTGGTGAGAGTATTCATTTACCTGATAATACCACATTGGTTAACCTCCCCAGAAGGACATTCGACTAACCAGTCCGTACTTACCCCTCCGGAGGTTTAGGGGATCGAAACCTAAGGTCACAACACGTGCCCGTTACTCTCAGGTCGTCCAAGGTATCACACAGAAAATCACACAAATATGCCATACAAAAATCATGCACATTCTCTGTGAAAGATATTTTCATATACATATAGTACGAAAATAAGCAGGAAATCCAATAACCGGGATATGGTACCTTCCCCCTACCTGCTTTACCAAAGTGTGTCCCTTGCCTGATCCCTTTCCTGTGTCTAGGTCCCACTTGTACCTGTTGGGAAACTGGAGATCCGAATCCGACAACAGCTATTAGGAACATACTAAACGTACTCTCGATCTTGTCTGTTAAGACCAGGTAAAATCTAGAGGTTTGGCACTAGCGTAACTTGCTAGGCTTCTTTAAATTCTTGATCCGGCATGACCCTGCTCCCCGAGGCAGACAGTCATGTCAGACCGTGTGGTTTCTAAGTTTATTTTAATTTATTGTCGAGGAGATTGACCAGATATGAACCTTACAACGTGACCAGGTCAGTGCATGGGGAAACTGAGGAAGCTCTGACTCAGTACCCAACGCATGTATGCTCATGGACTGACCTTAGTCATCACGTTATTTGGTTACCACTGATATGACCTCAATATTTATTAAGTTCAATTAATAACAACAGTTAAACGGCGTTTCGTCTATAACTACCACTTAAACAACAGCAGATTAAATAAGCTGGGTTAAGGGTATACCTGTTGAAGAATTCCCACGGGCAGAGTCTCGTTACTACTAGACTTTCTAAGTAACAAGATTAAAATAGCCTAATTAACAAGAGATTTATTTAACAAAATTTTAGCAGAAATTCGACCGGGATCAAGAAATTACCTATGCAGCTCAGAAATGATTTTTTTTAAAACTTCACCAAAACATAGCCTTCACACTACTAGAATTGAAGAGCTCTTCGCCACGATCGCGTAGGCGAAATCAGATCGTCGATCGGAGCTCTAGAACTCAAGATAAACTCAAAACAAAATTGAAGAAGAGAGAGAAAGGAGGAGAGAGTAGGGGTGGACAAAATCCGATGCAACCTGACCAACCCCACCAACCCAACCAAAATGGGTTGGGTTGGTTCAGTTTCTAACACCCAATTTAGAGAGGTCAGTTTATAACCCGACCAACCCGACCTCAAATGGGTTGGTTAGCGGGTTGACGTTCCAAATAACCGATCAAATCCGACCCAACCCGACCTAAAATTTTAAAAAAATTAAATTAAATATTCATATATCTAGTTTCTCATCTCACCTTGTTTAGAATGGTCAAAGGCTCAAAGCAATGAGAACTCATCTCACCTTCGCTAGTTTCATGGTCTATGTTCTTTAATATTATAATAAATTAATATTAATCTTTCACATGGCTTTATTCTTTAATATATTAATATTAATGTTTCACATATATGGCTTTCTTGTTTTACATGTGACTGTAATTGTTCCACTGTAAAAGCAGGTATGTATTGAATTGGGTTCATGTGTAGAAAATAGTGACATTAATTTTATAACTTAAAGGGAGTTTCATTCATTTATAATTTGGGCCTAAATTTTAATTGTATTTTGAGACATGCCCAAATCGATCAAATCGATCAAACCGACCAACCCAACCCGACTTTAATTGGTTTGGTTTGGTTCGGTTGTTTCACCTTCAATGGGTTGTTTGGTTTGAAAAAATCACTAACCCAAAGGCATTGGTTTGGTCTACGGTTTGGGGGCTAAACCGAACCAAACCAACCCGTGTCCATCCCTAGGAGAGAGGAGAGATAAGCTTTCTCTTGGGAAGAGTGCGGCTGAATTTGTGAGGATCAGCTGGGGTTCACGCCACTATTTATAGGGAGAGTGAGTGAGTCAACTCAGTTGACTCATCTGAGTTGACCGGGTTGACTCAAGTCAACCGTCACAAAATGGGTCGATGAGGAAGTGACATGTGACATGTGACATGTGCACTAACACTTGGCTGCACATGCAGCCATCAGATCTTGCTGCCATGTAGCGATGGACGCTCCAGATCGTGCCACGTGGCGCGATCTGGTGATTTTCTATTTTATTTTATTTTTCATATATTTCTTAACTTCAAAAATTAATTAAAAATAGTTCGGGACTCAGAAAAATACTACGGACTCGTATCGACTAGTACTAATTAACTATGAGGTCAAATTACTAATTTGCCATTTGAAAAAATTTTCAAAAATTTCAAGCTTCACAAACTAAGATAAAACGCTTTTAAAAATGAAATTTTGGGAAATTCATAAAATAATTTTCNTGTCCACACTTAGCATGAATCTTCCACTTCTCATTTCTGGTAAAATGAATATCACCAAATCCATGCTTAACTGAGTATTCTGTGCTGGCAGCTATAAACACCTCAGCATTACAATAAACATCACCTAATTTGAAGTCTGGGTTTTCCATGTTAGTAGCAAGGTTAAACTCACGTCACCTTCTCCTTGTTCTTTCATCTCCATCTAAAGAATAAACTGAGTTCAAGAAANTTTTGGGAAATTCATAAAATAATTTTCCGGACTCGGAATAATACAAGACTTGCTCCGTTGGGTTCGTGAGTAAAAGTACCACCTTTTAAAGGTCTAACTTGGGTCAAAACCCTAGTCAAAGTTGATCAAACAATTAAAGCTTAATGTGAAAAATACGATTTTCCGCCCAACAATTTCTAGAAAAATTCTAGAAATTAAAGAAAAATTCCAAAATAAATTTGAAAAATTTTGGGTCTCACAACATTTCAACCCCAACAAAATCAGTCTCCTCAACTTGCTCATGCAATCCTTCATGTAGAGCATCATTTGTCAATCCATCTCCCAAGTGAGCCTTCTCAATATGCTCATGCAGCTCCTCATGCATAGCATTATTTGGGACCTCCATCTCAGCCTCTTGTTGTTCACCTACAACAAGAGATAAAGGCCAAATATCAGCTAGTGTTTAAATTAGAAGCATTAGCTATCTCATCAGCTATGTCTTATAGTTTACTAGACAAATATAGTGGACACTCAAGCAATAAGAGAACTCATGTACGCATAATGAACTCAAACATAAAAAAGCACATACCCATATCCCGACACTAAGATTAAAGATAAGGAAGTGGACAATAAGATCAATGTGTGGACAATAAGACCAATGTATGGACCACATTGTTTTTACATCAACCAATTTATTATTCAACCACTATATCATTCAACCACTATATCAGTAAAGTACTACACATGGTTTAAAGCATTAAAGATTCTTCAAAAAGCCCAGCAATACTATTAAAAAACCTATACTAGGCATAATACAACCATAAAGAATATTCTGATAGACAAAGCATTACAGTAGATGGATGATTTATTTTAAAAAAAAAAAAATCATACCATTAAAGAAAGCATAAACCCTACATCAAAAGAAGACAACAATGTTTTACAATTAAGCAACCCTACTAGAAGACAGAAAAGTGCCTTTATCTATTGTCTATTTCAAAAACCATCACATGACAACAAGGAAAGTTGTCTCAAGATTCGACTCTATATAAATGCAAAGAAAATCACAGACTTAGAGAGAAAGAAGGAAATTGTTTTTACTGTAAGGTGGAACTTCATCCTCTTTGTCTAAACATACTTTCCGACCCATGTGGCCCTAAAGAATTTTCGATTTCTTCTTCCTTCTTACTTTTCTCAAGTTATGACTTGAGAGTTTTTAGGGTTTTATATTTCAGTTTATGATTTGCAAAGTAAGGCTTTCGATTTGGGTTGAGATTCTGAGTTGGTAATGAGTTTCGGAATTGGGTGGGATTTTCAATCTGTGTAAGGGCTTCTCATTTCTGTAATGGAAGGGAGATAATTCGTGATTTGGGTGTGGTTTAGGTCTTTCTAGATCTATTTGGGTGGGTGGGTAGATTTTGTTTTCGATTATTTATTAAAAAAATTGATTTTAATTTGAATAGATTTATGTATTTTTTTATTAATTTATTTTTCAATTTTTAAAATTTTAATTATTTTTTTCATGCCACGTGGCATTTAGCAGTGGCACATAAATAACACGTCAGCAAAATAGTGGGACCTGTAAAAGCCACATCAGCATTTAACGGATCTGTTAACAGATCTGTTGATGGAGGTATGATATTGTAACAAATTGGAAACTTGAGGTATGAAATTGCAAGATTTAAAATATGAGGTATTAAATTGAAATTTGAAACAAACTTGAGTTACTGAACTGAAATTAACCCTATAAAGTATTATGCCTATAAACTTCAATATGACGGAATTAGAAATAAAAAGTTAGTTATGTGTTTTAGTTGGACTTTTTCAAGCCAGACCTTAATGGGCTTGGACAGGCCAGGCCGGGCCTCATTGTGGTATTAGGGTTTCGGATTAGCGGGCCCAATGATGATGCCCAAATATCAAAGAGGAAAACAAGAAACTGTTTTCAGAATGATACCAAATAAGCCCTAATTATCCCATACACCATAACCCATCCACCATAGCCCTAATTATTCATGAGCCACACTTTACTTTGTAGATGTGTATGTGCAATCTTTAAATATGTGGTTTAAAGAAGCATAGAGTTCATGAGGCTATTGGTATCGTCTTCCATATGCTGCGCAAGGGCATTGATCCTGAGGTTGTTGAAGAAGGGTCATACAAAGTAATATGCCTATAAACTTTAATATGATGGAATTGGAAATAAAAAGTTAGTTATGGGCTTTAGTTGGGCTTTGTCAGGCTAGGCCTCATTGTGGATGCCCAAATATAGGAAAACAAGAAACTGTTTTAAGAAATGATACCAAACAAGCCCTAATTATCTCATACACCCATCCACCTTAAAAGAGTACTTTAAACAGTAGAGAGAGAGCTCATGGGCAACAAAAAACATGAGAGAGCAACAATCTAAAAATACATGTTCTTCTCAAGAAGTTGCAGCCTGGGTCAAAGAGCCATCCGCAGCCGATGATCCAAAGGAGGGTAGGAGCCACCCCTTTTCCTGTGCATGCTCCACGTAGAAGCTGAATTTCTCCCTTGCATTTGGAATGTCAAGAGCCAAATCGTAAACCCCCTAATGGAAAAATTTATTTAAAAGTAAACACACCCCCCCCCCCCCCAAAAAAAAACACAAGTCCACAAATGGGTACTCTGCTAGTAGCAAAACTGCTGCCTAAAACACAGAATTTTCAATCCACCTAATCAGAATATGTAAATTGTAAATTCAAGAAATATACTGGGAAAAAAAATATGAGAGGCTTATCAGAAGATTGCAAAACGAACTCTAAAATCCTCCTGTCCCACTTTCTTCTCCTTGGGAATGAGTTTTCTTCCTCCTTCCAACCATTGTTTAGCGCATATGTATTCAACAAATGAAATGTCTCAAATTCGGCTAAGATGACCCGGCCATCTGGTTCATGCTTTGAAGCTAACAACAAAGAAAACTGTATTAAAGGACTGTTTTTCAATGTGCAAGTGAATAGAAATAGTACTTGGGGATAGACATCCAAACACAAAGATGATTTCCCAGTACATGGATGGGCCACAATATATCCATGCATGCATTCCATCTTCTCAGTTGAAAAATATTGTTTTCCAAGAAAGTTTAAATTAATTTTATGCAATTTCTAAAAGCATATAGTTCATTGTTCTTTACATAATCATTTTGATACTTACATATATAAATACGCAGTCAAACAAGAGAACGAAACAATGAATAACTTATATTTAGGTAGCAAAGATGTTCACAACTTGTAAATAAGGCAGTCAGAGTCAATATAGACTTTCAATGGGTGCCTTCTAGTAACAAAAACAGATTATTAACCAGCAAACCTTTTCTGTCAAGATTGAAATACACTTTTTGTGGTTGGAAACACTTCTTTACAAACAATGTGGAACTGCATACTTTGAATCTGAAAGGGACCACCAAACACGATAATTTCCAAAGGGTGGACTTGATAGGGCACGCATCCTTATCTGCATAATTTGAATAAGGAAAAAGAAAACCAACATGTACATTAGTAGTAATCATAGTTTTGAGCCTCTTTGCATGACAATGACCAAACTTACAAGTGGCTGGAAAACTTAAATATGTGAAGAACATGGAATGAAGGGATGGTGAATTCAACTCAATTAATAAAACTTAGTAGTATGAGAACCTCTTAGTAGTATGCTACCCTGTGAAAACCAACAACTCTCAAGAGAACAAACTCCTTGGTGTAGAACTTGCACGGAAGGTATAAAACACACTTAAGCTAATCAGCAACTCCAAGCTATCTAGAGTACTAATTGGGTAAAGTATTAATTTTTTGTGGTGTCATCATATAAAGTTATATGCTTTCAGCATGACAATGATCAAGATAGGAATGGAACAGTTCAACAGGCACAGTGGCAAACTCCCACCCACAGAACTTAATTCATAAAAGTATCACAAGTGTAAACCTGCTTTTCTTCACGTGATCAGCTATTGTCATCTTTCAACTCTTCTGGGTTTTTAGGTGCACCCTTTGAACCAGCAGCCGGCATCCTTACTTCCTAATATTAATTTGCAGTTAGAAGGTTCTTGCAAATATAATTTCCAAGGTGATTTCTTTTAGAATCAATATTTAGCAAAAAAAAGAATATGAACGAAAATATGGACCGAAAAAACAAACTAAAATAAAGAAGTCCATTAACATGCTTGAGTTTGACTCAGAAATTAGATCACGATAATTACAAAATATACATCTACGAATACATATGATTTGGTCTACAAAAAATAAACTAAAAGCACCAATCTTTCTTTCCACCTTATTCCTCCTTCAGTGAAATGAATAAAATGACATGATAAAGTACACAAACGACCCAAATAAAATCTTATGAACTAGAACATAATCAAAATGACTTAAACGTTTAAAACTAAAAGAAAAACAAATTACCAACTGTGACCCTTACTGCTACAACTGTCCCCCAACGACATCTCTTCTGGGACGGACCCATAATCTGGAACTATTTCGTGAGATTGATCGGTTGAGATCGCGATGTCAAGAGAACACGTTTGTGCCAAATTTATCCTCTTTCGGGGATAAGAGTCCTTCGAACCTAGTGATCTACCTCACTTCTGGGTAGGGACATATGACTGGTTAACGGCTATGGTCGTACCTCGTCCATCTGGGATGACAAGTCCTTCGGGGACGGATATCCTTGCAGGCAGATTTGCAGTAGGTATATGTGATCTCGTCACTTTAGCTAGATCAGAGAATGCGTTTGGCACAAGGAGTGAAATTTCGAAAATTTCGGCGAAATTTCGGCGAAATTTTTGTTTTTTTGGGATCCCGAAATTTTATCACATAACCCTTTGATCCCCCTTCAAGTGTATTCCTGTGAAATTTCGTCGAAATTAAAGCGAAATTTTGCTGTACGGCTGGAGAACACTCGGATCTCTCTTTTTCAACCACACACTTAGATCTATCTTTCTTCAGTTTTTCTCTCTGTCTTCTCCCCTGCCAAAGATCTCTCTCCCCTTACCTCATCACTGGCGAGACTCTCTCTCTCTTCACTCTCTCGTCTTCGCCTGCGACTCCATCTCCGGCGTGACTCTCTCTCTTTTCTCCGCTTGCAAGTTGCAACTCCTTCTCTGTAACTTTCTTCCTCGGCGCGATACCCCTGCAAGGTTTGTAGTATACATCTATTGATCTATAATGATCTTGATCGGCGCGAGACATCTTGTATCAGTATATATATAATATATTATATATGTAAGATACTGGCTACTGCAACTTCCATTAGTCTGCAAGTCTGCAATATGGATATTAATATATTAGTATATATTAATATATTAATATATATATATGCCTGCTAGTATTGGCGTACTGCTAGTCTGCTACTAGCCTACTGCTTGCAAAGTTGCAATAAATATGAGATGAATAATGGATTATATTCTATATTTCTATCTTTACCATTTTGTTTGTACATTGTAGTATTGTACTATTAAATTTAATCTTTCTGTACATTTTTGTATTATTAATTTTTCTTCATAATTCATATAAAGAAGCAATATGTTAATACTTAATACTTCATGTATTTTTATGTTTGTGATGAATTGAACAACTAAAAATATAAATTGAAGAAAGTAGATCATATATCCAAGCCAAAGCCACACAAGAGTGGATGTGGATCTACTGCAATATTGTGGTAGATGAGCAGATCATAATTACAAATTTACAATAACTACACTGGCCTACACAAAGGAACAGGAGAAACATTTTAAATAATTGTAAGATACAAATCTAAACTCAGTTAGTTGGATACGTGTATGTTGAGTATTGAATTCAATTTGCAGTTTTGATTATTTATGTTGAGTATTTAAAATGTTCCCACTAATCTTTCTCGATCAGGCAACTCTAACACAGGATCAGACACACCTACCAACAGTGGAAGTAGAGGTGGTGGTGAGGGTGGTGGTAGTGGTAGAAATGAAGATAACACTGGAGATGATCAATACGATATCATTCGATTTACTGGTGAAGAAAATTACATCCATGCAACACAAGATGAGGATCATGGGAGTAGGCGTGCAGGACGGGGAATTGGTGCCATTGGAAAGGACTACAATCGCAGGAAAAGAGGTAATGTGGGTATGATACCAGAAGAAGAGGATTCGTTATCCACCACTTTTGGTTCTATGGGGGTAGCAGATGATAATTACAATTATGGGCAAAACCCTCCAATAGTCTACCCACCATATCCCTTTTACTTAGGTGAGTCTGGCAGTAACTCTTCAAATGAGTATGGCTATGGGCAAATCCCACCACAAATACCACCTCCTGATCCATACGGTTGGCATGTTGGGAATTATATGCAAAGTTATGCTGGAGATGTATCTTGGGGTGATTATTCTTCGCAATTCACCTACTCTAGACAGGATGATACTGAAGACAGTGAAAATTTTGAACCTCCTAGAAACTCTATGTGGTATTGAATACTTATTTAATTCATGATTTAAAATTGTAATATAAATAAATTTGAGGTGTAAATGTGTAATTTATATAATTACTAATTAGTGACCCATTTTTTTAACAGTATTTACTACCAGCGCGCATTATATTCATCTTATATTACATAAAACTTACTATATAATTTGGTTTCTTCAATGTTTTTTATCAATATAGTAGATATTATGTTAAATAAGCATATGGTCAAGTTTCATTCAAAATTTCCGTATTTTGATAGCAATTTCCGTCGTTTTTACCTAATTTTGTCGAAATCGAAATTTTAATCGAAATTTCCACGAAAATTTCCGTCGAAATTTCCATCGAAAATTTCCTCGAAACCAAAATTTTACTCCTTGGTTTGGCATATTATGAGCTATACTTTGTAGATCTAGAATTCTCTGCACTTCGTTATCACATTGTACGGTTCGGGGATCGAGATAAGACATAGTGAGGACATTCCACGACAATTCACGTCGTTCTTCGGGAACGGTGACATAGAGAATATTCTTAAAAATCAATAACGTTCTTCTGGAACATGGAGAATATAAGGCCTCATTAATGGTAAATTAGTACCATTGGACAACATAAAATGGGCTTTGCCATGACCCTCTATCAGGTTAGATTGGCCTGATATGGTTGTCACAGAGGTATGAGTAAGCAATAAGTTTGAAAAATACTTCCGATCTTGGAGTATAGTGTGCATAGTAGCACTGTCTGCCAAACAACAAACTTCCCCACTAAACATGCTTATTCATAAATTTAATTTAATGGATCACATGTATGAATAATATTATTAAATTAAATCATATTCGAGCATAACCAAATTTTCAGAACAAATAATCCAAGTCATAAACACTAAAATAATCCGAATAAGAAACATTATTCAGAAAATAAATACGGCACAAGTGCCGATCATATCCATGCCATCGAGCTTCTAATCCTCGAATTGTCCAGTTTCAGCCTGAAAATCAGTGACATCTAAGGTGGTATCCATAGGGAATGATCCCTCAACGAGGTTGGTCTCTCGAGTTCCACGACTGGCGTAATACTCATTTACAGCTTGCGCTGATGCACGGTAGGTGCGGGACCAGTGATTAGTTCCTCCACATCGATAACATAGATCATTTTAATTCTGATTCTGGCGGCAACAGGCCGAACCATTGTTCCTCTCATTTCAAGTTCTTGGGGTCGAGAAACCGTGGTTCCTACCACGTGGGCCTTGACCACATGAATTCGAGTTTTGTGGGCCATGGCCACGTTGGCCTCGGTTATACGGGTCATTTCTCTGAGAACTTTTCCTTCCATATCTCGGGCGTCGGACTTTGCGCCCTTTCCATGACCTTGGTATCCTCTTTCGCGGTTTGAATCGCAATGAGCAACAACATTTGCTTCAAGCAATGGTGCTACTTTAGTACTGACAGGTCTGACTTGATCATTTCTCATTAATAAGTTGTTCTTTTCAGCGAGCAACAAAGTAGTGATCAATGTCGAGAACTTGGTAAAATTTCTCTCCCTGTATTGTTGTTGCAGGACCAAACAGGAGGTAGGGAAGGTGGAGAAAGTCTTCTCCAAAAGGTCAGCTTCGATGAGCTCCTCTCCACAAAATTTGAGGAGTGACCGGATCCGGCAGATTTCCGAATTATACTTATTCACGGATTTGAAATCCTGGAAACGGATGTTCTGCCAGTTATGTCTTGCTTCAGGCAAGAAAATAGTCTTCTGATGGTTAAACCGCTCTTTCAGAGCAACCCAAAGAGCTCGTGGATCCTCGTCAACGAGGTACTCAACTTGGAGTGCTTCCTCCATATGTTTCCTAATGAAGATCATGGCACTTGCCTTAAGAGACTCTGCGACAACCTCATCTTCTTGGCAGTCAAATGAAGCTTAACATCTGAGTCTACTTTAGATAGTTTCTTCCAAAAACTTCCAAAGAGACAAAATCAAGCTTGTTGAGATTTGACATTCTTTGGTTGAAAGAAACAAATAATCATAATTAGTGCTTTGGGCAATAACATCCATAAGCAACAAATAAGAACTTTAAGTTCTATAACATGGTATAGATATGTAAAATCTACTGGTTTTATCATGTATGGTGAATTTATGAAGGAAACTTTAGGTTCCTTATATGGCATCATTGAAGATACAGGTTCAATATTTATGTACGAACTACTGGTTCGTTAATTACCTGCAATTTCTACACATATACTCTAGTGCAAAAAAATTAAACAAGTAAAATATTCATATACCCAATTAATAGAACATAAAAATATCACAAAATTATTTGAATAAAAGTTTATGGCATTTAGAGTATATATATTAAATAGTTTGTATACTAACAAGAAACCATCAGTAGCATAGTGGTTAAGGTGTAAGGTGGTGCACAAGAGATCCCAAGTACAAACCCCAGACATGGCAAGAATTAAAATCTCCTTTTACAAATTTTCAAGAGACTCGACATGTGTCAGCGTGGGAGTAGCAGCGCGCAAGGCAGCGAGGTTGCTGCATGGGAGCGTCAGCGGCTGCCGGCCGCGCGGGGTGGTTTTCGATCATCCCAATATATCTCTTCTTTTTATTATTTAATCATTCAACCCAAATACATGTATAAAATATATAATCCCAAGTAAATCAATCACATAGATTTAGGGTTCATTCATCATGGGGATTTTTTTCAACACCCCGAACCTTGGGCCCATAAAAATACTGAAACATCAACCTTTTAAATATGTTTTCTCTTTCCTTTAAGCCATGTAAATAAATATAAATAAATAAATTTCTTTCAAATAAAACATTTATGTAAAACCTTTGTATAAAAACATTTAAACAAAACAAAGTAGGTCCCACTGCCTCGTCTTCTCTACATTGCCTCCTCAGCCTGCAAAACTCAACCCTACACCACAATCCATGGTATACCGGATTATACAACAAACTCTGTAAGCTCGAAAGCTCGTATGATTTAAATGATTTAAACAAAAATCCTCAATAATTCTTCAATTTCCATACTCAATAATAATGCACAATAATACCCAATATTTACTCAATCACATAACAATTTCATCGCCAATCATCCAAGCATCAAGATAAACATAATTCTTCAAATTCATATCATAATTTCACAAAAAATAATAATAATCTTTCTGCAAATGAATTGCCTAATCGTCAACTATTAACCTCAACCTCAAATCATTCACGTCTTAATTTAATAACCTCAAAGCATAACATCATCATTTCCATCCTCAAGGATTCAAACCTAAACTTTATCAAGTCATAGCCAAACCAAATATTAGCAAACAAATGCATACAAGCAACCAAACAAACAAATCAATTATCTAATTTCACCCACAATGCTCTTTGAAAATCCCCCAGTTTTAAAACCATTTTTAAATCATCTCCAAAACTGTAAATCTCACGCTACACTAGTACCCGGGAAACTGCTGGTCATACACTGAGGTAATTTAACTTGCCACATCCCGTGCAGAGTGATCTCGATGCACAGGCAGGCAGGTAAGCTCGCACAACCTCAATCACAACATTCTTGAAACTAACTCATAACTTTTGACTGTTTTAAAAAATAATATATTAATGCCCCTTGTATTTCTTTTCAGATTCACCTCTACACATGCTTCATCATCCACACATGTTGTTAGAAAATTTATTCCTAAAACATTTATAAAACAAGGTCCACTCACTATTTACTCCGAACTATGCCGAATCATTTCCGAAGTTGATTCCTACTCACGACCCCTCACTTGTTTGTCACTCAAATCATACTCACTTCTTCAATAATTAATTTGATCGTTTTGTATAATAGCTGTCTAATCATCATTTATTTACCTTGACAATAAACATTCATTGTCTAATTCAACAATTATCCTCAGAGAAACTCCATAATTCATAATTAATTCTGTTCGTATGATTAATCGTCTGGGGATAACGACAAGTCACATAAGGCTTAACATCATGCTGTTTGAGCCTAAGCCCAAAAGACTAAGCCCTTCCTGGGCTCCTAGCCCCTGACCTGCTAGGCTCCGGCCTCCTAGGCCACGACCTCCTAGGCTCCGGCCTCATAGGCTCCGGCCCCCTGGGCCACGGCCTCTTAGGCTCCGGCCTCCTAAGCTCAAGCCTCCTGGGCCCCCGACTCGTGTCAACTCACTCGGATCCTCGAGACCGGTGCCACGTGGCGCTCCTACAGTGCAAGTCATCACAAGGGACACGTGTCATCACCGGATTGGTTGACACTCTTCCAAAGGTACTATAAAAGAGGTACCTTCTTGTCACAAAAGGACAATTCAATCAATATTATACTATTCCCTCACTCTGCTCTCAGATCTCTCTGAACACTGACTTGAGCGTCGGAGGAGCTTTGGCCGGCACCACACCGGTGTCCTTCCTGCTCACTTTTGTGTACTTCCGCAGGGTGCTTTGGATATCATTCTCTCTCATTACTCACCAGTCGGACCCAGCTACTCGTTCCTGCCCCACTTCGACGTGTCATTCACTCGGTGGTGGGTCAACGGGCTTACGTGGTTTGACTTGACGTTGACTGCTTTACCATTTTTGAGCATCAACAGTTTGGCGCCGTCTGTGGGAAAGTTACAACTTTTCCCCATTGAATTCTCTACCCTCAGTTGAGGTGCAAAAACCTTCCGAGCTTCCGAGCTTCCTAGCTTCCGAGCTTCCGAGCTTCCGACCCCCACAATGTCTAACGGATGTCCTATTCTCGACCAAGTTGACAACACCCCGCTGGGTGACAAGCGAGGCAAGAAGACTGCCGAATCTGATCAGGAGACATACATCTAACGATTGGAGGCTCAGCTCCAACGAACCCAGGAACAGCTCGACCTCCAAAAGGGTACAACATAGCTGTATGAGCGACTCCTCTGCGACAGGGAAGAACATACCACTAATTTCGCATCAACTGGACGCAGGGGAAGGTAGCCACCCACCCCCAGGTTTCCAAAAAAGACTTGTCCACCCGGTCAGCCGGGCCCAATCTGGCGAGCATCCTACCCGCTCTGAAGAGTTCCACATTTATGAGGACTGCCGCCATTTGCTCGAAGACAACCGTTCTAGACGAGAGGAGCAGCGGGCGACCCGGGGTGAATCCAACCCATGTCCCCAGGACTTTGAGGAGGAGGAGGCTATTCGCCCCAAGCGACGACGGGGAGAAGAGCAGGTTTTCTCGGCTGGACGCCGTGCAGGAGACGATGCTCTCACAGGTGAGCAAGTCGCTGACTCCGGTAACAGCGGATCTCTTCCACCAGACCAGCTCCAACAACTCCTCATGGACATCAGTGAGCGCCTGAGGAGAGTGGAGGGGGGAAGTCATGGTGGACACCCATCTTTGGAAACAAGAGAGCTACCTGGACCTTTCACAGCTCGCATTATGTCCACTCCTCCGGTTGGCGACGTCCGACCTCCCAAAATCACTCCATACACAGGGAAGGAAGACCCATATGACCACCTCATGAGTTTCCGGTCCGCTCTGGAATCAAAAAGTGCCGATGACGTTACAAAGTGTCGGATCTTCCCTTCTACCCTCTCTGGTAGTGCAAGGGACTGGTTCTACCAACTCCCTCCGGGCTCTGTTGATTGTTTCAACGAGCTCCGAGAGCTCTTCCTAGGCCAATATATCATCCAGACCGATACGATTTACACCACGGATGACCTGACTCGGGTCCGACAGGGCAGCAGGGAATCCCTTCGGGAATACATCACCCGATTTCAGCTAGAGCGATCTCGGTGTCGCGACTGTGATGAGAAGGTAGCCTTCGCTGCTTTCAAGGGTGGTCTCCTAGAGGGGGACTTCTTATTTGAAATCAACCGCCGCAATCCGCGCACTTACAAGGAACTCATGCAAGAGGTCATCACCTATGCCACGGCTGAATTCAAAACATATGGAAAGAAGCCGCCCACCATGGATCGCCCAAGTACCGACCAGGCCATCATAGTGCCACCCCAGCCCAAGCCCTACGAGGGTAACCAGTATGGGGGGTCCGGGAAAAAGTTTAATAAATTCACTAAGAAACAATTTGGTGATGGTAGAGGCGGAGGACAACGAAGGGAAGAAACTTATCAGACATCCTATGCCTCCAGGTTCAAAGTCTATACAATTCTCATTGTTACATATACAGAATTGTATCCCTAGATCAATGACATACTTCCTAAGTTCCCACCCCGCCCACCATAAACGCGATACCGGGCTAACAAAAACTTATTTTGCCTTTACCATGATGACCATGGCCATGACACCGAGGCATGCAGAGCCTTTAAGGAGGCAATAGAAACTTTGGTACAGGCAGGTAAGCTGGATGGTTTTGTAGACAAGGAGGCCACTGTGAAAGCCAAGACCGAAGGACAACGACGGGGGCGGGTCAATACCATCTGTGAGGGCCCGACCCTTGCGGGCAACTCCAACAGGGCTAGGAAGGAATACGCCCGCAGTGGTCAGCAATGCTCCGGCGTTATGGCTGTAGACTTCCACTGTGGCAAAAAGACTCCTAGCCTCGGGTGGTCGCCCATTTCCTTTGCTGAGGAGGAGGAACGTGATTTAATCTTTCCACACGACGACCCTTTGGTCATTGAGGCCACTATAGCTAATTTCGATGTGGCTCGAATACTTGTCGATTGCGGTAGCTCCACCAACATCCTCTTCGCCCCAGCCTTCATAGCTCTTGGAATTGACCATGAGAGGCTTGACCGGTCGGTTGCTCCTTTACTCAGCTTTTCGGGCGACATGGTCACCCTTCTTGGTGGGCTCTACCTTCCACTCACCCTCGGGAGGTATCCTTCGTCTGCTACCACAACCACTCAGTTTTTGGTGGTCGACTGCCCCACAGCTTACAACGTTATCTTGGGACGACCGACCCTTAACCAACTAAGGGTTATGATCTCCACTCATTTGCTTTTGGTCAAGTTCCCGACTCCATGTGGAACGGGGGTAGTCAAAGGCAATCAGGTATCAGCCAGGTCGTGCTATATGACTTCCGTCAAGAAGAAGAAAGAGGCAAAGCCCTCTATGGCTTTTTCTGTCTCCGACACCTGCCCTACCCCAGACACCCTACAAAATCTTTGAGGTTGTCCGTCCGGGCACATACAGGCTCCGCGCTACAACCAGCAAGGAACTCGGCCACCTTTGGCAAGCCGAGCACCTTCGTTACTTTTACAAGTAGACACATGTTGTACCCCCCGGGGACTTTTTTCAATTTCATCTATCTTATCGCTTTAATCAATGAAAGTCCTACCACAGACATCTTTTCATTCAAAGCGTTAATTGTGTGTATGGGCACCCGGGCCATCGGACATCCGACCCTACCCATATCAGTTCCGTGCATTCAAGGGAAATCAAGAGACCATGCATTCAAGGGAAAATCAGTATCATGCATGCATTCAAGGGAAACTAAGTACCATGCATTCAAGAAAAATTCCACAATACCATGTATTAAAAGGAAGGGCATCCTACCCAATAACGGGTCGGACACCCTCAACATTATCCACATACTCAAGTACAAACTTAATACTCAAAATAGTTTGCAATTTGGTACGGGCGACATCCGACCCGACCATATAACTCAAATAAAAATAGGGCGATGGTCCGCCCACCCCTGCCCCCGGGCCATGTTTGCTTCAAACATTTATTTGGGATCATCTCCCATGTCATGCTCTCCACCTGTGGATGCTCCATCCTCGGGCTCTACCTCAAGGGTACCTCCCTCCGGGACGTTGGCATGCCCATCATTACTGCTAGTAGCAGACCACGCAAGCGGTCCCAGTCCAAATCAGGGCACATCTCCTCGAGCTCTAATTTGCAACCGTCATAGCCCATTGCATAGCCGCTGTTATACTCGTTGTCGAACTCCTGCTTGGCTTGGCTCAACTCTTGCCCGCACTGCTCCAACTCTTGCCTAGCCTGGTCCGCCTCCTTCCTGATCTGCAGTAGCTCGGCTTGCAATGCATTGTTCTGCCCAACCACTTGCCCACCCCCATGTTTCCACACCCCATCCGGGGTCGGGGCACACTTGGCCTCGTCGGTGTCCCATCACTTATAAACGCCTGGTCGGACCCTCCATCATCCATGGAATTGCCCTCCCTTGACGAATCGTCTGAGGAAAGCATGGAATGTTTGACCCCACCACACCTGCCCATCCAAGAAAAAAAAAAAACAAGATAGGAAGCTCTCGGAATACCAAGATAAGACAATGGACATATCAGATCACTACTGGTTTCCCACCCCTCATAAGTGCTCTTCCACCCCCAAATTTACAACATTCACCCTATTACTTTCTCATGTTCAGCCACCAATCATGCACATACCAATATTCACAAAATCAATTCAAGAGAAAGAGCAACGACAACCCAAGCCTTACCTGTATTCCGCGGCTTCAACAATTCAAACCATCAACACCCAATCAATTACAAGAAAAAAAAAAGGGCGTATCGCCTACCCAGTGCTCGGCAATGTTCATACGTACCCCTACTCACAATTTGCACAATTCGCAATCACAATTCAAAGGTCCGCATCGGGTTGCACAATTACAATTTCTCACAATTCTAAATTTTTCACGGCAACATCAACAACTCCAAGAGCTAGAAAGAATTTCAAAGTACCTACTTCAACCTCCAATTTTCCGACCCGTTCAAACCGAGGTTTTGCCCCGCGCTCCCGAGCAACCACCCTGCGCCGCTTCCGAGCAGCCACACCCGGGCCGCGATGAGCAGTCCACGCAGCCTTCCTGCCCGAGCAGCCCGCGCCCAGCCCTCTCACCCGAGCAGCCCGCGCCCAAACCTCCTGCCCAAGCAGCCCGCGCCGACCACAGCTCCGGGTCGGCCCAACCCCTCTTGCCCGATCAGACCCGCGCACACCATAGCTCCGCACACCACAACCTCACAGCCCGAGCTGAGCAGCCTTCCGAGCAGCTCCCTCCTTGTGCGGCGCTTCCGAGCCGAGCACCTCACCCGAGCAGACCCGCGCTGCCAACAGCTCCGGTCCTAGCAGTCGCAAAATCCCTCCGACCCGCGACGATCCTACCAGCTCGAGCCCAACCTCCGCCCTGCGCAAACCGATCCGGCCCGAGCCCGATCCGATCCGAGCTCCTCTGCTCCGCGCCACCGACCTGAGATGACTCGACCCCTCCAAGTCGAGCCTCCAATCTGCGCACCAGCTCCGGCCTGACCCAAGATTCCTTACCCAAGCCCGATCCGACCAGCTTAGCCTTCGCCCCGCGCTAAGCCTCCACCTCCGAGCTGGCCCGACGCCTCCGACCCGACCAGGTCCAGTCACTTCTCCACCAACCCGAGCAGCCCCCCTTTTTTCTTTTTGGATCCGAGCCCTGCCCTCCTTCGCCCCTTAGAGTTTAAAAAAAAAAAAGAAACAAAGCAGCTTCCCTTTCTCTCTCCTCCAATGGTCACAAAAAATCCAAAAGACAACACAAAAAAAAAAAAGAAGGGGAGATGTGCGTGCAGAATCTTTATATTTGGGCTCTACCATTTAATTCAAGATCCTCATTTACAATGGGCAACATCCTCCCATTAAATTGGACGGGATTTACTGGGATTTTGCGACGCGTCTACTGCTCAGAATACAGGGTGATCAGAAATTACTGCCAATTACATCGGGTTGCACAATTACAATTTCTCACAATTCTAAATTTTCCACGGCAACATCAACAACTCCAAGAGCTAGGAAGAATTTCAAAGTACCTACTTCAACCTTCAATTTTCCGACCCGTTCAAACCGAGCTGTTGCCCCGCGCTCCCGAGCAACCCCTCTGCGCCGCTTCCGAGCAGCCACACCCGGGCCACGCTAAGCAGTCCACGCAGCCCTCCTGCCCGAGCAGCCCGCGCCCAGCCCTCTCACCCGAGCAGCCCGCGCCCAAACCTCCTGCCCAAGCAGCCCGCGCCGACCACAGCTCCGAATCCGACCCGGGCCCAGCCCCTCCTGCCCGATCAGACCTGCGCACACCACAGCTCCGCGCACCACAACCTCACAGCCCGAGCTGAGCAGCCTTCCGAGCAGCTCCCCCCTTGTGCGGCGCTTCCGAGCCGAGCACCTCACCCGAGCAGACCTGCGTTGCCAACAGCTCCGGTCCGAGCAGTCGCAAAACCCCTCCGACCTGCGACGATCCTACTAGGTCGAGCCCAACCTCCGCCCTGCGCAAACCGATCCGGCCCGAGCCCGATCCGATCCGAGCTCCTCTGCTCCGCGCCACCGACCTGAGATGACTCGACCCCTCCAAGTCGAGCCTCCACTCTGCGCACCAGCTCCGGCCAGACCCAAGATTCCTTACCCAAGCCCGATCCGACCAGCTTACCCTCCGCCCCGTGCTGAGCCTCCACCTTCGAGCTGGCCCGTCGCCTCCGACCCGACCAGGTCCAGTCACTTCTCCACCAACCCGAGCAGGCCCCCCTTTTTTCTTTTTGGATCCGAGCCCTGCCCTCCTTCCGCCCCTCAGAGTTTAAAAAAAAAAAAAAGAAACAAAGCAGCTATCTCCCTCTCTTTCCTCCAATGGTCACAAAAAATCCAAAAGACAACACAAAAAAAAAGAAAAAGAAAAGGGGAGATGTGGGTGCGGAATCTTTATATTTGGGCTCTACCATTTAATTCAAGATCCTCATTTACAAAGGGCAACATCCTCCCATTAAATTGGACGGGATTTACTGGGATTTTGCGACGCGTCTACTGCTCGGAATACAGGGTGATCAGAAATTCAAAAAAAAAAAAAAAAAAAGGATCTTTCATATGTAACCCCCAAGCTTTCCTACGGTACATCTTTTCTTGCTAAGGAACTTGGGGGACTTCTAGACAGTAGCTCAAGCAGGAACAAGTGTATGGTTACTTGTCGTTCTGCTCGGACTTTTTTGTGTACAAAGTTCCCAACCAAGAAGTATCTTTTGCTCGGAAACTTGGGGGACTTCTGTTCGTATGATTAATCGTCTGGGCATAACGACAAGTCATACAAGGCTTAACATCATGCTGTTTGGGCCTAAGCCCTTCCTGGGCTCCTAGCCCCTGACCTGCTAGGCTCCGGCCTCCTAGGCCACGACCTCCTAGGCTCCGGCCTCATAGGCTCCGGCCTCTTAGGCTCCGACCTCCCAAGCTCAAGCCTCCTGGGCCCCCGACTCGTGTCAACTCACTCGGATCCTCGAGACCGGTGCCACGTGGCGCTCCTACAGTGCAAGTCATCACAAGGGATACGTGTCATCACCGGATTGGTTGACACTCTTCCAAAGGTACTATAAAAGAGGTACCTTCTTGTCACAAAAGGACAATTTAATCAATATTATACTATTCACTCACTCTGCTCTCAGATCTCTCTGAACACTGACTTGAGCGTCGGAGGAGCTTTGGCCGGCACCACACCGGTGTCCTTCCCGCTCACTTTTTGTGTACTTGCGCAGGGTGCTTTGGATATCATTCTCTCTCATTACTCACCAGTAGGACCCAGCTACTCGTTCCTGCCCCACTTCGACGTGTCATCCACTCGGTGGTGGGTCAACGGGCCTACGTGGTTCGACTCGATGTTGACTGCTTTACCATTTTTGAGTATCAACAAATTCCTTAGCCTCAAATCCTCGTCAATGCATTCTCATGATTCAAATCCTACATTTACCCTTCTCTAACATATAACAACAAACACACAAAACAAACAATTCACTAACGGTACTCAACAATATAATCAGATAAGTTTCACTTACAGTTTAACCACGTGAAATGACTGAAATGCCCTTCACGGCGCTATTAATCGGATCTCCAATTCGGCAGCATAACGGCATTGAGAATGAGATTTCCCAAGCCTGTATACCTGTTAAGACCAGACAACCAATCAAATACAATTTAGAAATACAAATGGCTGCTAAATGACCGAAACGGGCGGCAATCGCCACGCGCGGTGATTGCCCAGCCTCAATAAACACAGAAATTTCACAAAACTCACCAAACAACCTTAGAGGGTCTCCTGGAAGTTCAATTTGGGCAAAATGAGACAAACGACCGCCGACTCGCCACCACAAGTGGTAGAGGCAACGGTGGCAACGACGACACATCCTAAAAAATGATTTTTCAATTAAAAATCAACCCAATTTCAACCTAGGCACTTCAATTGGATGAAAAAAAAACTTAGAAATCATTCAAATAGGCTCAATTCAAGGTAAACCCGAAATAGGGGTGGGCACGGTATGGTATGAGACGATATGAGCCTCATACTGATACCATATCGAAATTTTTATTCGGTACGGTTTCGGTACGGTATGGACATTTTTAAAACTGATACCATACCATACCAATGTTCTATAAATTCGATATGGTTCGGTATGGTTTCGATATGTGCCAATAATTTAAACTTTTTTTTTTGGGTCAAAAAATAACATTTAACAACAAAAAAGACATACTGTCAATTTCTTGCACTTTTATTCTTACATATTAATTGTCAATCATTTGCTAGTAATTATCTAACTCTAACCTAATATTTTTACATATTAGGTTAGTTAACTTTTTTACCTAAAGAGTGGGAAATACTAGAATAGGGGATTGGGAATTCGTTGTGGGCAAGTATACTATAGTCTATAGACTTGCCCAAATAGCCACTAATATGGCGACACCTAATTAAAAGAATAATAAATAATTAAATTAAATATAATTCGGTACGGTACGGTATATTACGGTATTGAAAGTTTCATACCGATTTTGAATTGGTACGGTACGGTATGTAATCGGTATTATTTTTCAGCACAAAATTGACACGGTACAGAACGTTACGGGTTCGGTTTCGGTATTTCGGTTTCAAATGCCCACCCCTAACCCATAAATTCAATTTCCTAATTCCACAAAATTGACCAATCAAACTAAGGGGGAAACGAAGCCCACACCTAGAGGAGTAAAACCCCCTAAGAATCATGACCAACGGTGGCCGAAAATGGCTGAAATCGATGAAAAGGGTTGGCGGTGGCTGCTAGCTTCTCCGGCGGATTCCTGCGCACAGGAGTTGTGGGATGGTGAGGGGAGGCACGAGGGAAGACAGCTGGCACAAGGGCTGCACGCCGTCGGCCTTGGGTTGCCGAGAAGCTGGCCGGAAAAGTTGGTCCGGCTTGCTAGTGTTGTGGGAGGAAGAGAGTGCATCGATAGAGAGAGGGAGAGAGCGAGAAAGAGATCGGGGGAGGGTGGTTGGCGTTGGGGATGCTTGCCGGAGGTCAGGGTCGGCGGAGTTGGTCGGCGATGGTGGCTGTGGAGGGTGTGTGCTCGCGGAGGGAGGTGAGAGAGAGAGAGAGAGAGAGAGAGAGAGAGAGAGAGAGAGAGAGAGAGAGAGAGAGAGAGGTTGATTTTGGGTTTTTAAAACTCATTTATGTAAATTTACAAAATTGCCCTTTGCTTCAAAAGTCTGTAATTCTCAAACCGTAACTCAGATCGACGCGTGCTACGTGTCTACAAACTCGTGGACCTAAGAACCATCCAACGTGCCCAAAGTCAAAGACGAAAGCTCACTTATTTTAAAAGTCAACTTTTGGGTCAAGCCCAATTGAAAACAAAAATTAAAATTAAATTAAAACCTTTTTAATTTCCAAATAAATTTCCAAAATTCTTAAAATAAATTTTCAAAATATTTAAAATAAATCTTTGAAAAATACAGGGTCTCACATTTTTACAATCAATCAAGGTTGGAAAACATGAATATAAAATTGTTTTATAAAACATACTTGGTTGAAGAATAGATTGAATGATGATCCTCTATTGTTTGGCGATCCACAATCCTTAGACCTTTTCGTGTTGATAACGTGTTGTAAAAGTAGGTGAAAAATATGATTTGTGGAAAAGAGAGTCAGAGAGAATATGATCTGTCTATTTTATTCATCTTATAAATATCCTTATAGAGAGTTTGGGTTTACTAGGGTTTTGAACATTTACTAGTATGCCCATACAACTAATTACATGAATAGCCACACATAATAATATATTTACAACATTTGGTTAAATATACTGAAATATCGTTACAGCCCTAGTCGTAGAGAATTTTTTCAATATGACCCTAAGGCCATGTGGAATGTATATCAATCACTTGGTGTGTTTGGATGAAGTAGTTTAAAACTATTAAGGAATTCACAAATGACGAAATTTAAAACGATATGATTTAAAATTCTATAATATGTATATTTATCTCTTGTTTGGATAATATATCAATATAATGGAATTTAAATACGAAATTTATAGTAATTTTATTTTTTGATGCCTCAATTATAAAAGAGTGATGGTGATGGTGACAACAATAAAAATGATGCTTGTGGTAAGTTGACGATAGTAGTAGGGGTGTTGGTCGTGGGAGAAATGGTGTGAGAAAAAAGTTGGAGTGTTGGTCGTGGCTGTGATAGTGGTGGTGATGATTTTGGTGGCGATTTTGGTGGTGGCAGAGGCGGCGGTGTCAGTGGTGGTGACGGTGGCAGTGGTGGTGGTATAGCAGTGGCATGGTGATAGTGGTGGTGGTATTGTGATTAATTGACAAGGTGATGGGTGGACACAACTTATTTTTCTTTTGTAAAAATTGAAATTTTGAAAATGACATCATGAAATTTAAAGTTTACAGTGCTCAAATCTCAAGTTTTTTTTTTTTTTTTTTTTTTTCACATAGAATTTACAAAATTCTATATTTATGGACCAAAACAAGGAATTAAATTAGAGCATATAAGTTCTTAAATGCTGAGTGTTGTTTAAATTTAAAGTTTTTTTTTCCTCCATCCAAACACACCAAAGTATCATGTACAATTATTAATATATAATTATATAAATATCAAATCCTAAAATTTTACCCTTAATTATTATACACGTGTATTTTATTATAATTTAAGTGAATTGCTAACACAAAATGAAGAGAAATTTTTTAATAAGGCTATTTGATAGAGAAATTCTTAAACAGGACTGTTTGACCACATGTATATTACGACTACCAAGTAATATATCATTGGATGTCGCTATACGGGACATAAACGCCCTATTGAAAACTTTCTTCAAAAATCAATAAAACAAAGTGATACTGGTAAAATTTGAGAAGTTAAAGTTATTTGCTTCGTAAGGTATTGTTGAGCTGATACTTTTCTTACGTGGCGTTCAGGAATCAGGGTCTTGAAGTAGAAAACCAAACTGGAATTACATCTATGATGGACGTTGGTTGTTAGTTACCTTTGTTTGTTGCTTCCAGTATATGAAACTTGTTCACTGTTTTAAGCTTACGCAAGTAATTGGCATCTTGAGCTTTTGATTATTAACCCTTACTGTAAGAGATAACTTTGTGATTGTGGGCTATTTTCCACTTTTCATTGGGATGTTTTAGATGATCGAAATGATAAAAAGAAAATGCAGATGCAGTCTTTGACTTCATTGGAGATCCCCCAGAGGAGCGATTTGACTTGGCATTCTGTAGAAGCCTTCTCAAGCAGTACGTGATCGTGAGTTACCCCATATAGCCTTTTATGTCTATCACAAATCTCCATAGCCTTTGCACTATATCTCAAGAATATATATATATATATATATAGATTCCCATTTTAATTAGAAAATAGCAAAGGATCCAGGTTTGATGACTTGTTCTTCATAGCCTCTATTCTGGCTAGATAGAGTGTTCGATGACTTGTGCATTAAATGATCAGCGTCATTGAAGTCCATGAGAAATGGTATATGATTCTAGAAATTATCATGCATTTACAAGACATGTGCTAGGCATTTGGAAACAGTGGGCATAGCTTTTCCAATTTCAATCAAACGTTTTAATGCTATGTTACAGCTAAAAAATAGTAAACTTATGAATGATATATGTTAATCTAGATTTAGTAAATAAAAGTTAAGCAATTCTGAAGAATTAAGTTATTCAAAATATAATTTAGCCATACATAGTTTTCTATTCGAACCATATTTCACATGTCTTTGACACTTTGTCATCACCCTGATAACAAACAAGATAGCAGATAAGGCCAACAATCTTGCATCACCCAAATTTGAAGAAACTATTCCTAGTTTTCTATTCGAACCATATTTCACATGTCTTTGTCATCACCCTGATACCAAACAAGACAGCAGATAAGGCCAACAATCTTGCATCACCCAAATTTGAAGAAACTAATAGAGAGGATTCCATCCTATTAGTTTGATTCACAACAAGTTGAAGAATGTTGTATGTAGACCCAAAGAAGTGCTGGAGTGACCACAAACCACAAAACTAAACCCCGGTAATCACTTGATCACAATCATTGCAACCTCACTTGCTGATGCATTTGGCACAAGGAAAAAGCTTAATGCAGCCAGGCCACCAAGACCAAGTCCCATAATGACTCCTTTCTCAATTCGCACTAATTAATTACTAACCATATGCACAATCATTTGTATGCATATGAAGGAAGCATGCATTCTTTTCATCTTTAAGGCACAAAATAAGGCCCTTCTTCATAGGAGTATGAATGTAAAACAACTATCACTTTTATAAAAAATTAAAAATAGGAGTATATGCACATTAGAACAAGATTGTTAATCAAAAAGTGCAATATATGAATCTCATTCTAAACTCTACAAATCCCATACTCTATAATTTAATCAAAACAATAAATCCATTCAAACTACTAAGCATGCAAAATGCATAATACTTCTCACTGTCAGCCCAAACAAATAAATTAGAGTCCAGCTAGAAACGTATAAACTAAGCCTAAACCTCCACTACTACAAATCAAGCTTTGGACTTGCGACGAAGATGCTTCTTGAGCTTCCTATACTTATGCTGTTCAGTTTCTTCTTCCTCTTCTTCTTAACATCAGCCCAAAAACTGAAAAACAAAAGAAAAGAAGATCACTTCCAAAAATGTGTCGGACTCTTGGTTACTTACGAGGAAAAAAAAAATCATTAAGTAGTTAACAGACCATGAACGCCTTGTATAAAATCATTGTTATAAGAAACACTTCATCAACTGCATCTTCAGAGTTTACCATCGCTATTGTCCTTGCCAGGTTGAGTTGATCCACGTCTTCCCTTAAAAGTACAACTTTACCATTAAGATTGAAAGGAAAGCAAAGAACAAGATTTAATATTTGCATTAAAAGTACTCTAAGAGACCAAAAAAGATTTTCTTACATTACAATTGCAGAAGAAATTTTTGGAGAACGAGCAAATTCCAGAGTGTAGCTTTTCGTAAAAAGCAGATTTGCACTTAGTTCTGGAATGCCTTCCCTTGGGGTTGACAGTTTGAAAATCCCTATGCAAACCTCTACGTGTTGCTTTCTCCGTTCAGAAGAGCCA
This sequence comes from Dryas drummondii, assembly GCA_003254865.1. Lineage (NCBI taxonomy): Eukaryota > Viridiplantae > Streptophyta > Magnoliopsida > Rosales > Rosaceae > Dryas > Dryas drummondii. Next base: position 715,831 of record QANW01001990.1, on the reverse strand, counting down.
CCAAGCAATATGCAGATATTGATAAGAAGCTTTAGAGAGATTTCCTCTATCTCAAGCAATTTTTAGTTAATAGTTTTACTTCTGAATTTTACTGTTTATCATTTTAAAATAGATTTAAGCTAAAGTTTGTTATAGTGGCTACGTGGCACTCACATTTGTGGTGAGGAGGGATTTAAGGCCAGCGACTCTCATTTGTAAGGCAGTTGTATTGTTGTGACTTTTCCTATCAATCCAAATCGCCATTGGAGCTCTGCACCAGGCTACATCTTCTTCCTCTTTGTATGTTCTCCAAATCACTGCATATAATAGGTTAAGGTTGAAAACGAACTTAACATTTGGTATTAGCCAGACCTCGGTCCTTTGTTCCCTTCCTTTTTTATGCCCAGATATTTGACCTGTTACCGTCGAATGGAAAATCGCTTCACCACCATCGAAACCTTCATCGAGAATCTCACCGCTAGCCTGAAAGATCTCTCTAATTCCCTCTCTGACATGATCGATGCTCGTATCGGTCTTTATTTTACTCAGTTGCATCATGATCTAGCCCACGGTCCGATGACGACGCTGTGGTGGCAGAAGGTGGTCGTTATCGCTGTCGATATGCTGTGGACGGCGCATGAGGACCTCACCCTCGCCCCCAATGGCAGCCTCGGTTGGAATTTCCTCGATTTAATGACGGTGACGATCCGCTTGCATGGATCTACAAGGCTGAGCAATTTTTTGCCTTCTATAACACTCCAGAACATTAGAAAGTGGTCACCATCTCCTTCAACCTTGAGCATGAAGCTTTACAGTGGTTCCGATGGATGAACAGCTTAGAGACGACGCCACGTTGGGAGGATTTCACCCGGGCCTTTTGCACAGAGTTTGATGACAGTGCTGAAGCTTTGTTCAAGCTTAAACAAACAGGTAATCTCAAGGATTACATTCGTGAATTTCGTAGATTGGCTAACCGGACTAGGGAAATTTGACCTGAGTTATTGAGGAGTTGTTTTTTGGGTGGTTTAAAGAATAAGTTGAAATTTGATGTTAAACTGTTTAAGCCCCAATCTGTTCAGGATGCTATTGCTCTTGCTATACAAATTGATACTAAGCTCGCTGAAACTAAATCTCATTTACCCAAACCTCAGCCTCTCCTGAAACACCACCCCTTAGCCATTATGCCTTCTCCTAGTTCTACTGCAATTGTCCCAAAGATTGAACCAAAGCAACCCACTAAGTTTGGAGAGCTACCCATCAAAAAACTCACCCCTGAAGAGGTCCAAAACAGGAGATCCAAGGGCCTATGTTTTTACAGCGATGAGAAATTTACCATAGGCCATAGGTGTAATCAAAAGCAGTTATTGATGTTGGAAGTGAATTTTGATGAGGAGGATATGGAATTTACTAATGAGGAGCTTGGTGACAAGAGTGGTGGCTCTGATGTTTGTGGAGAATTGCAGAATATGGCATTAAGTGAGTGTGCCTTTTATGGCACTGAAGCCAAGCATTCACTCAAAACCATGGAGGTGGAGGGACTGATGGGAAATCGTTCCGTGAAGATTTTGCTTGACTCAGGGAGTACACACAAGTTTGTGGACTCCAGGTTGGTTAAAAGGATGGGTTAGATTACACTACACACTAGTGATTTTGAGGTAATGGTTGCTGATGGGGGGTAAGGTCCACAGTAGAGGATGCTTAAAAACACCATTGTCTATGGGAACCTACATCTATGATGCTAACCTGTTTTCCTTGCCTTTGGGTGGCTGTGATGTGGTGTTAGAGATCAAATGGTTGGCCTCAGTGTGTCTTGTTATGTGGGATTTCCAACTTCTTATAATGGAATTCACAGTGCTGGGTACCACTTACCATCTTTCAAGCATTGACACTCAGGCTCCACTGGTCCAAGAAGCTTCCCTCCATCAAATTGAGAAAGATTTGTTGACATTTAGCTTAGGACTACTTCTATACTCTGTGGAAGCTAAGAAGTTGAAGGCCTGTGATTTGAGCAGCAAGCAACTACAGGAGCTGCAGGAAGTATTAAGAACATTTAAGGATGTGTTTCAAACTCCATCCTCACTGCCTCCCTCCAGGCCTCATGACCACAAAATACCCTTGGTGCCTGGTTCTAAACCTCCCAGCATAAGACCCTATCACTATGGGCCCCTCCAAAAGACTGAAATTGAAAAAGCAGTGGGAGAATTACTTGATTCAGGCTTCATTAGGCCTAGTCATGGCCCTTTTTCGTCTCTAGTGCTGTTAGTTAAGAAAAAGGAGGGCACCTGGTGAATGTACATGGATTACAGAGAGTTTAATCAACTGACTGTCAAAGATAAATATCCAATACCACTGATTGACAACTTGCTAGTGGAATTACATGGAACTAAGTATTTTACAAAGCTGGATTTAAGGTCACGATATCATCAAATAAGGGTGGATCCAGGGGATATTGAAAAGACTACATTTCGAACTCATGAAGGGCATTATGAGTTCTTGGTGATGCCATTTGGGCTCACTAATGCCCCAGCCTCATTTCAGAACTTGATGAATGACCTGTTCAAGCCCTATTTGAGAAAGTTTGTTCTAGTTTTCTTTGACGACATTCTCTTTTACAGCTGCTCTTGGGAGGACCACTTAGAACACTTGACACAAGCTTTCCAGATTCTCCAACAGAATCGCTTATATGTCAAGAAGTAGAAGTGTGCTTTTGGTCACTGTTAGGTTGAGTATCTCGACCATATTGTGTCCAAGGATGGGTGACTGCTGATCCATCCAAGCTCAAAGCAATTGTAGATTAGCCTCAGCCTCGGAATATTAAGAAGTTGAGGGGGTTTCTCGGTCTCACTGGATACTATAGGAAGTTTGTCCCTGGTTATGGAAAAATATGCTAGCCACTATACAAATTGACCAAGAAAGATGGTTTTAAATGGGATTCAGAGGCTACAGCAGCTTTCCAACAACTCAAGGCTGTGATGGTTTCTCCCCAAGTTCTTGCTCTTCCTGACTTTAACATTCCATTTGTGGTGGAATGTGATGCTTCTGGTAAGGGAATAGGGGTTGTCCTGTAGCAAAATAATAGACCAATAGCTTTCACAAGCCAAGCCTTAGGTCTAAGGAATCAAGCTGTGAGACCCAAAATTTCCCAAATTTATTTTGGGATTTTTCTTTAATTTCTAGAATTTTTCTAGAAATTGTTGGGCAGAAAATCATATTTTTCACCTTAGCCTTTAATTGTTTGACCAACTTTGACTAGAGTTTTGACCCAAGTTAGACCTTTAAAAGGTGGTAATTTTACTCACAAACCCAACGGAGCAAGTCTCGTATTATTCCGAGTCCGGGAGATTATTTTATGAATTTCCCAAAATTTCTTTTTCTTTAAATCATTTTATCCTAGTTTGTGGAGCTTGAAATTTTTGAAATTTTTCTAAAGGGCAAATTGGTAATTTGACCTCATAGTTAATTAGTACTAGTCAATACGAGTCCGTAGTATTTTTCGGGGTATTTTTCTGAGTCCCGAGCTATTTTTAATTAATTTTTGAAGTTGAGAAAAATAGGAAAAACACCAGATCGCTCCACGTGGCACGATCTGGAGCGTCCAACGATGCATGGCAGCAAGATCTAATGACTGCATGTGCAGCCAAGTATCAAAGCCTTTGCCACGTGTCAATTTCTCATTGGTCAAAGTTATGACGGTTGACTTGAGTCAACCCGGTCAACTCGGATGAGTCAACCGAGTTGACTCACTCACCCTTCCTATAAATAGTGGCGTGAACTCAGCTGGTTCTTCACCCATTTCAGCCGCACGCTTCCCAAGAGAGAGCTTCTCTCTCTTCTCTCCTCCTTTCTCTCTCTTCTTCAACCTTGTTTCGAGTTTATCTTCAGTTCTGGAGCTCCGATCGACGATCCGATTTCGCCTACGCGATCGTGGCCACGAGCTCTTCAATTCTAGTAATGTGAAGGCTATGTTTTGGTGAAGTTTTAAAAAAAATCATTTCCGAGCTCCATAAGTAATTTCTTGATCCCTGTCGAATTTCTGCTAAAATTTTGTTAAATAAACCTCTTGTTAATTAGGCTATTTTAATCTTATTATTTAGCAAATCTAGTAGTACCGAGACTCTGCTCGTGGGAAGTCTTCAACAGGTATACCCTTAACCCAGCTTATTTAATTTGCTATTGTTTAAGTGGTGCTTATAGACGAAACGCCGTTTAACTGTTGTTATTAAATGAACTTAATAAATATTGAGGCCATATCAGTGGTAACCAAATAACGTGATGACTAAGGTCAGTCCATGAGCATACAAGCGTTGGGTACTGAGCCAGAGCTCCCTCAGTTTCCTCATGCACTGACCTGGTCACGTTGTAAGGTTCATATCTGATCAACCTCCTCGACAATAAATTAAAATAAACTTAGAAACCACACGGTCTGACATGACTGTCTGCCTCGGGGAGCAGGGTCATGCCGGATCAAGAATTTAGAGAAGCCTAGCAAGTTACGCTAGTGCCAAACCTCTAAATTTTACCTGGTCTTAACAGACAAGGTCGAGAGTACGTTTAGTACGTTCCTAATAGCTGTCGTCGGATTCGGATCTCCAGTTTCCCAACAGGTACAAGTGGGACCCAGACACAGGAAAGGGATCAGGCAAGGGACACACTTTGGTAAAACAGGTAGGGGGAAGGTACCATATCCCGGTTATTGGATTTCCTGCCTATTTTCGTACTATATGTATATGAAAATGTCTTTCACAGAGAATGTGCATGATTTTTGTATGGCATATTTGTGTGATTTTCTGTGTGATACCTTGGACGACCTGAGAGTAACGGGCACGTGTTGTGACCTTGGGTTTCGATCCCCTAAACCTCCGGAGGGGTAAGTACGGACTGGTTAGTCGAATGTCCTTCTGGGGAGGCTAACCAATGTGGTATTACCAGGTAAATGGATACTCTCACCACAGTATCGAGGTGGTGGTTGAATTTCCGATACTGGCGGTTGGCCTGTATGTGATCGGTCGCAGGTATGTTTCTGAACTATGTCACGTGACAAGAAGGATTTTCACTGAAAAAGATGTATGAGCATGCAAAGGCTTTACTCACTGATTATTGGCATAATTACCTTTATCATTACTGGCCTTAGTTACAATATTATTGGTATTGATACCCTGTTTTTGAGTGTACATTGCTTTTAAGCTGTTTTCCTTCAGATCCTATAATTTCGAGTATTGTTTCAAACCTAACCAGGATTTTCCCTCGAGGTGAAGCGATGAACGTATGTGACGCTTACCCCCTACTGTACTTTTGTGAGTGCAGATAATCCAGTTGTTGGAGACCAAGATTGAGGTTGTGGGTGTGGCACTTGCAGCTTGTCAGTTTCAGTCTTGCTATCTGGTTTAGGTCTTTTCTTTGGATCCGTGGTGGTGTTTCTCTTTCATCCTCGTAGGTGGCATATCCCAATGGCTATCCATGAGTCCAATTTGTTGCACCACTTTGTTGAAGACTGAATCACTCTGGCGTGGGTTGGACTATACTGACATATCTGTTTATCTACTGTTTTATTATTAGGGTTAATGTATTTGAAACACATAACCCTCACGGGTTGGTACTCTTTACTATTATTTATAATATGAGGCATTTTCAGTAATTTCTTTCGCTGTATTTTTACTACTCTGATCCAACCCGGGTTCTTCAATAAAAAGGGCTTAACTCGTTTTAGAGAGCTTGGGAATATAATACTCGGGGTAAGGGGTATTATAGTCTCATGATCTTTAAGACGGGTGCCGCTGTGGTGTTCCCAGTTTCGGGGCGTCACAGAAAAAGTGGTATCAGAGCGGTACGACCTAAAAAAAATAAAAAAATAATAATAATAATAATAATGAATAAATAAGTAAATAACTTTGTAAGATTGTTAGTAGATTATTTTTACTAATATGCAGGATGTGCCATCCCAGAGCCGATTCAGCAGATTCCTTCGAAGTTTCCACCCAAACACATTCTTCGATAAGTCTTTCCCTTGAAACACTTTTGTTCCTTGTATTATTTGTGTCAATCATTCCCTTATTTGTTTTCAGTCTTGCTGACAAGATGCCGCCCCATTTCGATCGAACTAACAGTAATGCCAATAATCGGTTCGACCCGCAACAAATGGCTGAATTTATGCAGGCTTTCTTTGCTTAACAAACTGGTAATCGTCTCACTCCCACTGAACGTGAAGATAGGCGACGAGGCGAGTACTTAGATCGTTTCCTTAGGATTAAGCCGATGAAGTTTCACGGAAGTTCTGAACCCGATTTAGCTGAGAATTGGGTTACGCACATCGAGAAGAAGCTCGAGTCGATTAACGCACCAGATGAGTACAACATCTGGTCAGCCACACATGTGTTTGAAGGCGAAGCTGACGGATGGTGGAGATGCATTAGGCACCGAGAGAATATTAACACTATGACTTGGGAAGGATTTAGGGAATTGTTCTACGACAGATATTTTCCCGAGCCACTGCAGATGACAAAGATGAAGGAATTCATGGATCTAGAGCAGGGAAACATGACTGTTTCTGAATACGTGGGAAAGTTTACTGAACTTGGACGTTTCGTCCCATCTACCATGAATGATGAGAAGGCAAAGACTGTCAGATTTCTACAAGGTCTGAAGAACGGGATTCGCCAATACTTGGCAAGTCAAAGGTTTACAGTTTTCAAAGATGTGGTCAATGCTGCTTATGCTCAGGAGCAGGATTTCCTTGCAACTAGACAGAAAGGGGAAATTGCGAGGTCTGAGGGAACAAGACTAGGAAAAAGAAGAAATTTTCAGAGGGGAGGACCCTCCCGAAACCAAAGAAACTGGAAGAAGACTAGACTTCAAATTTGTTTCCAGTGTGGAGGTGAAGGCCACTACAGGAATGATTGTCCTACTAGAACACAGCAGAATGCCCCCAGGCTACAACCACATATTCAGGCTACACCACAACCATTTAGAGCTCAACCATTGCAACAGGCACCACCGCAGCCCAACAATCGTGGAGGACAAGGAAGAGGTGGCGGAGGAAGACCACAACTAGCTAGAGGAGGACGAGTTTTTGCTGTAAGAGCTAACCAGGAAGAAGCCCCACTTGACGGTACTATACTGCTCTTTAATACTGAAGTTAGAATTTTGTTTGATACGGGTGCTTCACATTCATTTGTCTCTGTTAGCTTTACTGAGAAATTAGGATTGCATGCTGAACCTTTAGCTGAAACCATCCACATGAGTACACCTATTGGAGCAACAACCGAGGTAGATAGAATTTACCAATCTTGCCAACTAGTAGTCCAAGACCGAGTCTTGACAGCAAACCTATACCCTTTGAACATGGATTACTACGATCTTATCTTAGGAATGGATTGGTTACAAGAAAATCAGGCACAGATCGATTGTGAGAAAAGAAAAGTGAAGGTAGTCACGAGTAACAAAGAAGAGGTGATCATCCGATTGCACAAACCGCTACAACCCATCAACCCACTGCTGAGAGTTTGTTTCAAAAGCAAGAGAGTTATGCTATGCTATTCACTCATCATTTCCACACAAGCCAAGCAGAAGGAAGATGAACCAATACCAGTGGTAGACGAATACCCAGACGTTTTTCCAGAAGATCTGCCCGGAATCCCACCAACAAGAGAAGTAGAATTCAAGATTGAACTTGTACCAGGCACTCAACCTATTTCAATACCGCCCTACCGCATGGCACCGGCCGAGATGGTGGAGCTGAAGAAGCAACTAGACGACTTGAAGGAGAAGGGCTTTATCAGGGAGAGTATATCACCATGGGGAGCCCCTGTTCTATTTGCCAAAAAGCATGATGGAACATTGCGACTCTGCATAGACTACCGGAAGCTGAACCAAGTCACAATCAAGAACAAGTATCCATTGCCTAGAATTGACGAGCTGTTTGATCAACTTAGTGGAGCGAAGTACTTCTCAAAGATTGATCTCAGATCCGGCTACCATCAACTCAGGGTTCGAGACGAAGACATCCCAAAGACTGTTTTTCGTACCAGATACGGACATTATGAGTTCGTTGTGATGCCGTTTGGATTGACAAATGCACCTGCCACATTCATGGACCTGATGAACCGAGCATTCCGTCCATACTTGGACAAATTTGTTATTGTCTTCATCGACGACATCCTGATTTACTCCAAGAGTAAGGAAGAGCATGAAGAGCATTTGAGAATTGTTCTACAGACATTACTTCAAAGGCAACTTTACGCCAAGAAGTCAAAATGTGAATTTTGGCTGAAAGAGGTACAGTTCCTTGGCCACATCATCTCAGAAAAAGGATTATCTCCTGATCCCAAGAAGATCGAAGCAGTTCTGAATTGGGAACAACCGAAGAGCATGACAGAAGTCCGTAGTTTTTTTGGATTAGCAGGTTATTACAGAAGGTTCGTAGAAGGTTTTTCCAAGATTGCTACCCCGATGACTCGATTACTCAGAAAGGGATTCAAGTTTGAATGGAACGAGAAGTGTGAAGAAGCATTCCAAGAGCTCAAGAAACGACTGACAACTGCCCCAGTGTTAGTCTTACCCAACAATGAAGATTCTTATGAAGTCTACACCGACGCGTCCATAATAGGAGTCGGATGTGTACTGATGCAGAATGGGCGAGTGATAGCCTATGCCTCAAGACAGTTGAAGGAATATGAAAAGAATTATCCAACTCATGATTTGGAGTTAGCCGCTGTTGTACACGCTCTAAAAATCTGGAGATGCTACTTGTATGGAGGTCGATTCACTGTTTTCTCAGATCACATGAGCCTCAAGCATATATTCACTCAGAGAGATCTGAATTTGCGACAACGACGCTGGATGGAGTATCCTAAAGATTAGGATTTTGAATTACAATATCATCCAGGAAAAGCCAACAAAGTAGCTGATGCACTGAGCAGAAAGAAAAATACTCTAGCCAGTTTAATGATGGCTGAACGAGAGATCCTACAGACTTTGGATCAGTACAACGTCAACGTACGCCGTGATGGAAGGATTGCAAGTATGCAGATTGAGCCCCAATTGGAGCAAGAATTAGTTCTAGAACAAGAAGGGGATCTAGAGATACAACAGAAAAAGAAGGAGGTATACTCAGGAGATGCACCTGGGGAATGGAAGGTACATTCTGATGGAAGTTTGAGATACAGAGGCCGAATAGTTGTGCCAAACAGGAAAGAAACAAGGCAACGGATTCTGAACGAAGCTCATTCTACCAGTTTTGCTATGCACCCTGGAGGAACGAAAATGTATCAAGATTTGAAACGAAGATACTGGTGGAAAGGTATGAAAAGAGACGTGGCTGATTTTGTTAATCACTTTGTGACCTGTCAACAAGTGAAAGCCGAACACCAGAAGCCGTCTGGATTGTTACAACCGTTACCTACTCCAGAGTGGCAGTGGGATTGTGTTACCATGGATTTCATCACCGATATGCCGAGAAATACAAAAGGGCACAATGGTATTTGGGTTATCGTGGACAGACTCACGAAGTCAGCTCATTTCTTGCCAGTTAAGATGAACTCACCTGTTGATTATTTTGCCGATCTCTATGTCGAATGGATTGTTCGATTGCATGGTATCCCGAAGACGATTGTTTCCGATCGAGATCCCCGATTTACATCTCGATTATGGTGGAAGTTACAATATGAATTAGGCACTCAGTTGAATCTTAGCAGTGCCTATCATCCGCGGACGGATGGGCAATCTGAAAGAGTTATTCAGATACTGGAAGATATGTTGCGAGCTTGTGTTCTAGATTTTAGAGGTAAGTGGAGTGAGTACTTACCGCTCGCCGAGTTCGTATATAACAATAGTTATCAAAGCAGTATCAAGATGGCACCGTACGAAGCACTTTACGGAAGGCCGTGTCGTTCGCCACTCTGTTGGGCCGATGTTGAGGACCGAGTTGTTATGGGTCCTGAAGTGATCAAAGAAACGACCGAAAATGTCAAGATAGTCAAGAAACGACTAGAAACCGCCCAGATTAGGCAGAAATCATACGTTGATCAAAGGAGGAAGCCTTTGGAATTTCAAGTTGAGGACTTGGTGTTTCTGAAAGTTAGTCCTTTGAAGGGTACCTTTCGGTTTGGTATGCGAGGCAAGTTGGCACCCAGGTATATTGGACCATTCAAGGTTTTGGAACGTGTCGGGAAAGTTTCTTATAGGTTGGAGTTGCCGCCTCAGTTGGCATACATACATAACGTATTCCATGTGTCCCAGTTGAAAAAGAGTGTGCCTGACATCCCTCAAGTGATGCCTTGGATTGGTTTACCGCTAGAACCTAACGTGTCTTATGTGGAAGGACCTGTTTCTCTTTTAGCTTACGAGACGAAACAACTCAGGAATAGAAAGGTACCACTTGTAAAAGTTCAATGGCAGCGCCACGGAGTCGAGGAAGCGACATGGGAACTGGAATCTGACATGAGGAAGAGGTACCCGCATCTCTTCAGTGAACTCAGGTAATCTCGAGGACGAGATTTTTTCTAAGTAGGGGAGGATGTGAGACCCAAAATTTTCCAAATTTATTTTGGGATTTTTCTTTAATTTCTAAAATTTTTCTAGAAATTGTTGGGCAGAAAATCATATTTTTCATCTTAGGCTTTAATTGTTTGACCAACTTTGACTAGAGTTTTGACCCAAGTTAGACCTTTAAAAGGTGGTACTTTTACTCAAGAACCCAACGGAGCAAGTCTCGTATTATTCCGAGTCCGGGAGATTATTTTATGAATTTCCCAAAATTTCTTTTTTTTTAAAGCATTTTATCCTAGTTTGTGAAGCTTGAAATTTTCGAAATTTTTCTAAAGGGCAAATTGGTAATTTGACCTCATAGTTAATTAGTACTAGTCAATACGAGTCCGTAATATTTTTCGGGGTATTTTTCTGAGTCCCGAGCTATTTTTAATTAATTTTTGAAGTTGAGAAAAATAGGAAAAAGGAAAATAAAATAGGAAAAACACCAGATCGCGCCACCTGGCACGATCTGGAGCGTCCAACGATGCATGGCAGCAAGATCTAATGGCTGCATGTGCAGCCAAGTATCAAAGCCTTCACCACATGTCAATTTCTCAATGGTCAAAGTTATGACGGTTGACTTGAGTCAACCCGGTCAACTCGGATGAGTCAACCGAGTTGACTCACTCACCCTCCCTATAAATAGTGGCGTGAACTCAGCTGGTTCTTCACCCATTTTAGCCTCACGCTTCCCAAGAGAGAGCTTCTCTCTCCTCTCTCCTCCTTTCTCTCTCTTCTTCAACCTTGTTTCGAGTTTATCTTGAGTTCTGGAGCTCCGATCGACGATACGATTTCGCCTACGCGATCGTGGCGACGAGCTCTTCAATTCTAGTAGTGTGAAGGCTATGTTTTGGTGAAGTTTTAAAAAAAATCATTTCCGAGCTCCATAGGTAATTTCTTGATCCCTATCGAATTTCTGCTAAAATTTTGTTAAATAAACCTCTTGTTAATTAGGTTATTTTAATCTTATTATTTAGCAAATCTAGTAGTACCGAGACTCTGCTCGTGGGAAGTCTTCAACAGGTATACCCTTAACCCAGCTTATTTAATTTGCTGTTGTTTAAGTGGTGGTTATAGACGAAACGCCGTTTAACTGTTGTTATTAAATGAACTTAATAAATATTGAGGCCATATCAGTGGTAACCAAATAACGTGATAACTAAGGTCAGTCCATGAGCATACAAGCATTGGGTACTGAGCTAGAGCTCCCTCAGTTTCCCCATGCACTGACCTGGTCACGTTGTAAGGTTCATATTTGATCAATCTCCTCGACAATAAATTAAAATAAACTTAGAAACCACACGGTCTGACATGACTGTCTGCCTCAGGGAGCAGGGTCATGCCGGATCAAGAATTTAGAGAAGCCTAGCAAGTTACGCTAGTGCCAAACCTCTAAATTTTTCCTGGTCTTAACAGACAAGGTCGAGAGTACGTTTAGTACGTTCCTAATAGCTGTCGTCGGATTCGGATTCGGATCTCCAGTTTCCCAACAGGTACAAGTGGTACCCAGACACAGGAAAGGGATCAGGCAAGGGACACACTTTGGTAAAACAGGTAGGGGGAAGGTACCATATCCCGGTTATTGGATTTCCTGCCTATTTTCGTACTATATGTATATGAAAATGTCTTTCACAGAGAATGTGCATGATTTTTGTATGGCATATTTGTGTGATTTTCTGTGTGATACCTTGGACGACCTGAGAGTAACGGGCACGTGTTGTGACCTTGGGTTTCGATCCCCTAAACCTCCGGAGGGGTAAGTACGGACTGGTTAGTCGAATGTCCTTCTGGGGAGGCTAACCAATGTGGTATTACCAGGTAAATGGATACTCTCACCACAGTATCGAGGTGGTGGTTGAATTTCCGATACTGGCGGTTGGCCTGTATGTGATCGGTCGCAGGTATGTTTCTGAACTATGTCACGTGACAGGAAGGATTTTCACTGAAAAAGATGTATGAGCATGCAAAGGCTTTACTCACTGATTATTGGCATAATTACCTTTATCATTACTGGCCTTAGTTACAATATTATTGGTATTGATACCCTGTTTTTGAGTGTACATTGCTTTTAAGCTGTTTTCCTTGAAATCTTATATTTTCGAGTATTGTTTCAAACCTAACCAGGATTTTCCCTCGAGGGGAAGCGATGAACGTATGTGACGCTTACCCCCTACTGTACTCTTGTGAGTGCAGATAATCCAGTTGTTGGAGACCAAGATTGAGGTCGTGGGTGTGGCACTTGCAGCTTGTCAGTTTCAGTCTTGCTATCTGGTTTAGATCCTTTCTTTGGATCCGTGGTGGTGTTTCTCTTTCATCCTCGTAGGTGGCATATCCCAATGGCTATCCATGAGTCCAATTTGTTGCACCACTTTGTTGAAGACTGAATCACTCTGGCGTGGGTTGGACTATCCTGACATATCTGTTTATCTACTGTTTACTATGTAGCATTAGGGTTAGTGTATTTGAAACATATAACCCTCACGGGTTGGTACTCTTTACTATTATTTATAATATGAGGCATTTTCAGTAATTTCTTTCGCTGTATTTTTACTACTCTGATCCAACCCGGGTTCTTCAATAAAAAGGGCTTAACTCGTTTTAGAGAGCTTGGGAATATAATACTCGGGGTAAGGGGTATTATAGTCTCAGGATCTTTAAGACGGGTGCCGCTGTGGTGTTCCCAGTTTCGGGGCGTCACACAAGCCCTATCTGTCTATAAGAAAGAATTGATTGCAATTGTTTATGCAATTAAGAAGTGGCAAAGCTATCTCCAGGGCATACATTTTGTAATCAAAACTGATCACAATAGTCTCAAGTATTTCTTGACACAAAGGGCTAACACACCCTTTCAACCGAAATGGGCAGCAAAGTTGTTGGGGTATGACTATGAAATCCAGTACAAACATGGGGTAGAAAATGTGGTGGCAGATGCACTGTCTAGAGTACATGGGTCTGATTCGGTGGAAGAGAGTCCAATAGAACTTAAAGCTATTTCCTATCCTTACTTTGGTTGGTTAGATGAGTTGAGACAACATGTAGAACATGATGATTGGGTAATCAACAAGCTCCATGAACTAGCTGCTCTAGATTCAAACTCCACAAATCCCTCTAAACTCAAGAAATTTCATGTTGAAAATGGGTTCCTCAAGTATAAAGCAAGAGTAGTGATTAGTATCACCTCCCCTTGGAGAAGGAAGATATTCATTGAGCCTCATTCTTCACCAGTTGCAGGGCATCCAGGAGTGCTAAAGACATACTATAGAATCAAAAGAGGTTTTTATTGGCAAGGAATGAAAAAGGATATTAAGTAGTGGGTTGCAGAATGCTCAATATGCCAACAAAACAAGTATGAAACAATTTCTCCTCCAGGTCTGTTATAACCTATACCTATTCCCAAGCATGTTTAGAGTGATATCAGTATGGATTTTGCTGTTAGACTACCTAATTGCAAGGGAAAAACAGTAATTCTAGTGGTGGTAGATAGGCTTACTAAATATGCACATTTTATAGCATTATCACACCCTTATACAGCCTCAGTTGTAGCTCAAACTTTCATTGATCATGTGTTTAAATTACATGGAATGCCAACTTCAATTGTGAGTGACAGGGATCCTATTTTCCTAAGTGCCTTCTGGAAGGACATTTTTAAACTACAGGGCTCCAAGCTTTGCATGCCATCTCGTTATCATCCACAGAGTGATGGTTAATCTGAAGTAGTGAACAAGTGCCTAGAAACTTACCTGAGATGCTTTACTGGTTACCAGCCTAAATAGTGGGTTGCTTAGCTTGCTTGGACAGAGTGGAGCTACAACACAGCTTACCATACTTCTGCCAAATCAACACCATTTGAATTAGTGTATGGATACCCCCCCCCCCCACCTCAGATTTCCTCCTATGAATTGGGTTCAGCTAGAATGGATGCAATGAAAAAAAGCTTGCTGGAGAGAGATAGAATGTTTAAAATGTTGAAAACTAATTTGGAGATAGCTCAAAACAGGATGAGATCCCAGGCCAACAAGCATAGAACATATAGGGAATTCTCTGTTGGTGATTTTGTCTATCTCAAGTTGGTACCGTATCAACTTCAATCCTTGGCTACTCACTCTCATCACAAGCTTCATCCTAGGTTCTATAGACCCTATGAAGTAACTGAAAGGATTGGGAAAGTGGCGTATAGGTTGAGGCTACCTACAAAGACTAGAATTCACCCTATGTTCCATGTGAGCTGTTTGAAGAAACACTTGGGGTCCCCAGGTCACTCCTATGACCACACTACCAGTTATCACAAAGGAGGGGTTAGTCCAGGAAGAGCCTTAAGCTATCCCGCAGAGGAGGATTTTCAAGAAACACTACTAGGAAATACCCCATTATATATCAGTGGAACACCGATGTCTATTAGGTTTGCGACCGATAAGGGCAGACGTGATATCTAATGTACCCTATTTTCAATATCAGTTTTGGGCCGATGTCTATATCAAATTAGACATCCTATTTGTTAAATATCCGATATTGTTAATAAATAATATATATCGATTTTTTAAGTTTCCGATATCTAAATAAACAGATTTCGATATGTAATATACTTTCAATATCATTATTTTTTCAAGAACTGACATTAAAAGGTATATTAAATATCTGTTTGATTATATTTTTCGATATTATAAACTCATCCAAAGCTATATTTGGTAGGTTGTTACATCACTTTTTTTATCAAAGCGATATATAATATTTTTAACACATCGAATTTGTAACTAAAATCGATATATATGTACACATTAGATATCTGTTTGTTCGTTGTTTTAGATATTATAAGTCTCTTAAACATCATGTTTGAGTTAGAATGTGAAATAAAAATAACATTATATATCGGTATTATTTGTTATTTCGATGTATATGCCTGTATAAATATCAAATTTAATACACATTAGATATCAGTGTTTAACTGATATTGTAAATGTTTTTGAATTAAAAAAAAAAATAAAATGGGTTGTTAGATATTAATTTTTTCTGCCAATTTGTGCAATTTAAATGCTTCCATAAATTTCATCCAACATTCTCATACATTTCCAACTTCCAATTTCAACCTATATTCAAGTTAACAAAAAAGAATTACAAATCCCTCTACAAGTAGGGATAACCATAATCCATATATAACCCCCTAAGCAACTTCAAAAATCTACACAAAATATAAGGCATATATGACTAGTTCTAAATTATGCACACCTATGACTAATTGATAATTATTATCCAAAACCAATACAGATTTAATATAAGCAAAATTAAAAGGATTCATTTACATAGATAAAAGTTACCTAACTATACAGTAATATTCCTTAGTCCAAAAAATTCTGAAGTAATATTCCTTAGTCCAAAAAATTCTGAAGATTACTTCCACAGTTTCCATATCATGTCCTTTTATTGAGAGTGTAATACTTGGGGTCTCTTTCTTTAGCCTAGGGAGCTCAACTTCCTCAAAAGCCTGCAATTATTAAAAGAACTCATCACATTGGCACATTATCTACACATAGTTGAAAATTGTCATAGGACCAAAGCAGCTAGCAACACTAAAAAAACTTCTAACCACAACCAATTGCATATTTATATATTGTAAGTCAACCATTACATACCATAAAATACTCAAGTGTTCCAAACTTGTTGACCAAAACATACTAGACCTATCAGCCTGCCATCTCCATTACATCACAAACGGAACCAAGTAGACAGATCCAAATAGTGAACACATCACCTTTAACCAAACTTGATGTTATATATCAAGACCATCACCTAAATATAAAGCAGCAAGTTCACTCAATTTCACCTCAAGGGGATGTTCACTGAACTAAAATACCAATCAAAATACTAGAAATAGCTTCTTACTATGATCATATCAGCTGGCTCATGGAAGTGGAGTATTGCTGTTGGTGGTGCCAACCTGTCCTCTAAGGTAGCTGTCAAGTGCACTTGACACCCTACTATGGTAGTACTACTAAGCAAATACATCCATACATTACAAGATGATAAAAGGAAAAAGAAAAGAATGGAGACATTTAAGAGCCAAAAAAATTATATAAAGGGAACCTCACCTCGTGATTGCCATACAATATAACATGGCTAGCATTTCCTCTGAAAGTGAAACATCACCAGATTGATCTGTTGCAATTATCTAAAGCATCACTTGACTGGTGCTTTCTATAATTCACAAAACACATAGAAGCAGTTGTATTCATAATACGACAAATACATATCTTCGGCTAGAAAATTTGGAGGTTAGAATTACAACCATAAATGAGATTGAATTACAAACAGAGCCACCAAGCGAATAATATTTAGCATTAAGGATCCCTCCTCCCCCCACCTAAGCAAAGAAAAATAAAAGATATAAGATATTGATCCAAATGGGCCTAATGTAAGCTTGTAAATTTGAGAATAAAGGTACAGTACATAAAGTGAGGATCTTTTTGCTGAATTTCAATAATCGAAGCTGTACCTTCAATCACGACAGGAAGACATCCTCTACTTCGCCTTGCTGATATCTGTAAACAGTCCAAAGATGGAAAACACATATGAGATTGCAAACATAACATTTTCTTGGCAAGATGTTTTAAAACTATTCTAATCCCTTCTGAAAGTATCAGTATCTGATATATCCACTTAGACTCTAAAACTATTCTATGAACCCAAAAATAAAACTGAAAAAGAAATAGCCAACCACATCATACCAAAGACCAAAGTACTTCCAAACATGAATTTGAAGTCAATCAGACCCACCCTTTTCCTCTAGTATCTTAATCTACCCCACAAACTCATTATTTACTTCACCCCACATTAATCAACCAAGTACCCCCCCCCCCATTCCTTGTATGCCTTTCCTTGATTCGTCTATCATTTTAACGAAGTCAAACAAGCCTCGTGTAGAATAGTCATCATATTGAAATAACAAAAAACACTTGAGCACTAACTTTCTTCTTCTTTCCTCCATTCTATTCAGCTACCAATCATACCCTCACAAACAACCATATTCGTAAAACGTACAACAAAAGCAACACAAACCCAAATATATACAAATGTGTATATATATATATTCAATATGTTTAAAAAAAACAAATTAAGTAAATGCAGAAATTTCAAAAACCCTAAAAATCGTGCTGGCGAGAGGAAGCTCAGAGAGAGAGTGAGACAGAGAGAAGAAGAACAACTTACTTTGGGTTTCCGCTTTAGAGAAAGAGAGGGAGAAAGCGGGAACCGAAACTCAGCAAAAAATATTTGGAGGCAGATATTCATAAAAAGCTTGACTTATCAGATATTCTAGTTATTGTACGTTTCCCAACACTCAACCCATTTGAAACTCTTGTGCTAGTAGACAATATAGAAGTAAAGACAGAAAAGAATTGATGACACAAATATGAACAGAGGAATGCAACAATTAAATGTAGCTTTAAACTCACGTTTTTGTACCATTGAGCATGTGTTAAGGTTTGGACTATGTCACAAAACTTATTTTGCAAGTTCAATTTTAAACCAAATGCTAAATTTATTAAAAAAAGCAAATACATACTGAGAAATCAAGCAACCCAAGACAACTAACACCAACAACCCATATAACCAACAAAAAGAAATACAAATAGCTAGAGGAAAAAGGTCGTAAAACTTTGGACAAACCTTAAGAGTTCAGACTATGCAATATATTTGGTCATGTATATACGTGCAGACAGCCCTACTTAGAAGTTAATCAACATACAACTTAGTTAGAAACATACCAAATAAAAAATTCTAAATACAAAGTCATAAAAATTGGAGCTGCAAAGATATAATTCTTTACCTACAAATCTAATAGATGAATTTCACTCATTTTATGATTAAATCATCAAAAAGCCAAGATATAGAGACTCCAGTATATTAGTAGAAATAAAAGATTAAGAATAAGGGGGAGAAAATACTAAGTAATACTCCAAGATTCTACAGAAAAATCACAGCGAACAACAGAAGCATGTTCTGTTATCATATTCACTAGCATACTTCACATGCATAAGCCATAATGTTCACTAGTCTTTACTTTTACTCACATCTTAGAACAAAAGTAAAAAGAATTTCAATGATACATCAGAACATTAGCCATCACTAAATCAACAGCAAATTCAACATTCACGTATGTAATATGAGAATAACCTTTCACAGGAAAGAAATTGCATGAGATTTCCAATAAGCCTTCACCTTCTTATATTACTTGCCTAATTAATGATAAAAGTAAGCAACTTTGAGAACTATTAATGGAGTTGTTATATTACTTGCCTAATTAATATTACCTGAACCCAAGAATAGAGATACTATCAGTCATTGCCTCAAGCCACAAACATACCAAGATATGATTTTGTAATTGAACTGCATAAGGAAGTAAACAATAACAACCAAGAAGAAACCATAAGCTCACAATGGACAGGTCAATATTCAGTATGGTTTTCACAACCTAGATTCACCAGCTGAAGTATGGTCAGGGTACCTCACATGGCAGGGGGTGTTACAAGTAATTAGCAAGGCAGTGACTTGAAATGTTGATGATCTTGCATAGAAGACCTCACTAGGATTAAAAAAAAAATTACAGCATGCCTTGTTCCCATTTTAGTTAACAGACACATATACCAGTGCGACTAACCAACATGATTATTTAAATGTTTATAATTTGAGGCCTACTTACAAACATCCTCAACTTCCTTCAATCCAATGAAAAAAAAAATGGAAAGATATATAATTGTACACTGACCAAATAAGAAAATGGTACACCGACCAACTATATATATATTATATATTTTCATTCATATCTAAGTATATTCATTTTCGTATCTAATTTTATTCTTCTCTTAATTTGTGATGGAAGTTCTGTGACCTCAAAGCTGATGTTTGAAAGTGACTCCCTGCAGATTATACAAGCAGCCAATAGCTCTTTGGTGATGATCTATCTTGGTTGGGTCCTATTATTGAGGATGTATTGCTCTCTTCTTGTCCTAGTTCAACCTTTTGTCATGTTAACAGGGAAGCCAATATTGTGGCTCACATATTAGCCAATTTCCTCAAATAGGTTGAAACCCCCTTGTGAGCAAACTAATTTACCCAGAAATTCATAAACCATAAACTAGCACAAATAAAACTAAATCACAAACCAAATGCTCAATCAAACTTAATAAAAAAATCCAGAAACCAACAAAATGAATTGGGGAAAAAATTAAAAAACTAATAAACACTTACCATAACCTGTCGAGAGGATCTTGAAGCGGCGACGACGACGACAAGAGAGAGGCTGGGGTTGCTACTGGTCAAGTGAGAAATGCGTCTGCGAATGGAAAGGCAGAGAGTCACAAGGTGAGAGAGAGAGAGAGAGAGAGAGAGAGAGAGAGTGACAGAGACAGACGAACTCACTAGGAAGTGTGGGAGTGGCGGCGGAAGGAGAAGGGGGGAGGAGTCCCTGAGTTCCTGTGAAATGATAAGAAATGATAAGCCACACGAAATCAAACTCATGCGCCATATACCAAAATAAACTCACCATTTTCGCTTTGTTTTTTTTATGCATTTTTTATTCTTTTTTAATTCGGCTGTAGCTTAAACAAAATTGGAGGATTATAATTAAAGAAAAGCGAAAAATAGGGCATAAAATTTCTTCAATTTACCCGCTGCTCACTAACCTTGTGCAATCAATCCATCAATTTCTGAGATTTTCAAAACCCTAACCTGACCTTCCTTGTCGCGCGCGCTCTCTCTCTCCCTCTCCCTCCCTCCCGCGCGCTCTCTCTTTCTCTTTCGCTGGCTCGGACTTGAAGATGCAGCATCGGCGGTCTTGGCAGATGAAGCGAAGGCGAGCGACGCAGGGGGAGCAGACCGCACACCGCACAGCTATCGTCTATGGCTATTCTTCTCTCTCTCCATCTGTCTATGTCGATCTCTGTCTCTGCGATTGGATTCGGAGGTTGAAGAGAACGAGGGTGGTGAGTGTGGTCTCGATCAGTGAGGGTGAGAGAGAGAGAGAGCTTGGCGTGAGTAAAGTTTGAGAATGTTTGTGTTAGAAAGAGGAGGGTATCGGGTTCAAATATTGGGAAATTAGTCCAAAAATTTAAGTAATAGTCTTCAAATTTTTATTTTATTTTTTTTAGCTGAAACAAAGATACCAGTAAGGATTTAGATATTGGTTTTTACAGAATAATAACTTATACCGAAAAATTAGATATCAAATTTAAAAATGTGGCGATATATAAATGTGTTTAGAGATCAGTTTTAAAAAACTAAAAATCTAACTGATATAAAAAACTTCTACTATATCAATTTTGTTAAAACTGATATCTATGTAGTGATATCTAATGGGGTATTTCCTAGTAGTGAAAAATAATGCAGCTGGCGTTCAGTTCCTTGTGCAGTGGAAAGGCCATACCCAAAAAGTGGCAACTTGGGAGGATTCTGATGCATTTGAGAAAAAGTTTCCAAGCTTCCAAGTCTAGCAATGTCCTAGTTCAATCCTGAATCAAGTCAAACCTTGTGGACAAGGTTCATCTGAAGGGGAGAGCAATTGATAAGAAGCTTTAGAGAGATTTCCTCTATCTCAAGCAATTTTTAGTTAATAGTTTTACTTCTGAATTTTACTATTTATCATTTTAAAATAGATTTAAGCTAAAGTTTGTTATAGTGGCCACGTGGCACTCACATTTGTGGTGAGGAGGGATTTGAGGCCAGCGACTCTCATTAATTTGTAAGGCAGTTGTATTGTTGTGACTTTTCCTATCAATCCAAATCGCCATTGGAGCTCTGCTCCATGCTACATCTTCTTCCTCTTTTTATCTTCTCCAAATCACTGCATATAATAAGTTAAGGTTGAAAACGGACTTAACAGATATGGCCCTTGTCATCTATAGGGGTAATTAAGATTGGCTCCCAAAATCTATCCCCCATATTATCAAGCACTAAGAGCATCTGCTTGTGCTTGGGTATCCCATTCTCATCGACCTTGCAAGCAACAAGGGCTAGGGAATCATCAACAGAGATTCCAATTAGATGTTCATCGAATGGTACAAAACCACAACCAGCATGACCAAGAATGTTCGATGGAGCCTCCCATGTTTCTTCCATAGTGTCAAACATGTAGGTGTTTAGCCCAGGAAAAATGAAAATAACAATCTTGTTGCCCCAAGAATAATGATAAACATCATAATTATGATAATCCTTAAAACCATAAAGGCATGGTGGATTCGGTAGAACCTTCCACACTTTGGTAACAGAATTATACACTTCAAAAAGCGCGGGCCTATGTTCTTCCACGTAGCCATAAAGAGATGTGGATAGAACATACACTTTGTCCTCAAGGGTGACAACAATGGGATCAATTTTCAGCCCATACATACTTGGAAACTCAGTTGGGGATATGATGATAGATTGTCCATGTTCATCTGGATGATCCCCAGGATCACAGGAATACATTTTCAAGTTTGCTGCACCCCCGAGCATATACAACTTGTTATCACAAGTCATAAAGCGTAGTCCACTCGGTAGTCCTTCTGGATAATAATAGTTGTCCACCCTCCAAAGACTTGAAGACCTTTTTTCTAGTACATCAAGGCGATACAGACTCTTATCGGTCTGTAAATAAATAAAACAAGAACAATCCTCCTCCATTCTCTGTGGGTCAAAGGTCAAAGTAAAAAAGTAATAAGCTTAAACAATATAAAAATTATTAAAAACAGAGATCGATAAAACATGCAACCGAACAACAGAAATTTGTTTCTTTTCTTGACGCACTCAAACAAAAAAGTGCTGCTCATAAGGATCTATCTCTAAAACGAGGTATTGTTGAGTTAGAAGTGGTTAAGTTCTAAACAAAAAACACAGGGAAAAAACTTATGGCCCGTTTGGAAACCTGTATTTCATGGGATGGATTTGGATTTGGAATCCTCAAATTCAAATCTTCATGTTTGGATTCAATTTAAGAAATGAATTTGGATTTGGCCCAAATCCATGGTCGAATTTAAAGGCCCAGTCCATAGATTTCAACTTTTTAGGCAACCGTTCGACAAACTTTTTTGGCAACCCCTCCGGCCAACTTTTCCGACAACCCCTCTGGCCACTTTCCGGTGACCTCCTCCGGTCACTTTTCCGGTCAATATATATTCATCATATTTTGCAGTATATATAAAAATTAAAAATTCTTAAATTGAAATTCTCATATTTCGTTGTTTTTATCCAAATAATAAGATTTGAAATCTAAGGATTTGAAATGAATTTGAAATCCAAATCCAAATCCAAATCTTTAATCTAAACAGGCCCTTACAGTACACAAATATGTTTTTTTCTTGACACACTCAAACAGAAAAGTTTCAAAATGAGCAATAATCATATTGAACAAAACCCAATTTTATAAGGAAAAAGAAAAAACACTGCAAATAATTATGAATAAGCAAAGTATATAATTACCAATCACATCGACCAACTACACGCAAAAGAAAAACTTGATTTTGCAAGAGCAAGTACTAAAAGTAAAGAAAAAGAGAAATTGCGATTGCTAAGAATTTGAAATCAACGCATATTGGGCTAACTAAGCACGCAATTCCAAGAATACAGTCATATTTTCATGCTTGGTCCAAAAATTTCAACAGCCACGAAAAAAGTGAAATTTTCCTGAAATCTTAAGCAAGCTTACTTATTTATGTCCTTGAGATTAAGGGAGGAGGTTTTGGGGGATACTATTTCTATGGCCCAAGGTGCTTTTGTAAAAAATAGGCAGATTCTCGATGGAGTGCTGATCGCTAATGAAGTGGTAGAGGAAACAAGGAAAATGAAGAAAGAATGTCTAGTTTTGAAGATCGACTTTGAAAAAGCTTATGACCATGTGGAGTGGGATTTTGTGGAGTATGTGTTGGTTAAGAAAGGTTTCGGGGAAAGATGGAGGAATTGGGTTGGTGGATGCTTAAAGTCTGCAAATTTCTCTATTATGATAAATGGGAGACCAAGAGATAAGTTCAGGGCTTCGAGGGGTTTGAGGCAAAGAGATCCTCTTTCTCCTTTTTTGTTTATGCTTGTGGTGGATGTCTTAAGCAGATTGATGGATAAGGCAAAGGGGGCAGGTCTGGTGGAAGGTTTGAAAGTGGGTAGACAAGGGGTTGAAGTCTCGCATTTACAGTTTGCAGATGATACCATTTTTTTCCTTTCTGGGGATGTGAATAAATAGGTTAATCTATTATCAGTTTTGGAGGTGTTTTATGTAGTTTTAGGATTGAAAATAAACAAAGAGAAATGTGTTTTGGTGGGCATTAATTCATAAGAGAGGAAATTAACAGATTTGGCTAGTGGATTGGGTTGTGAGGTGGGGTCATGGCCCTTGAAATATCTTGGCTTTCCTTTGGGGAGCAACCCAAGGGCTCCTGTTTTTTGGGATCCAGTTGTGGAAAAAGTTGTGAGAAGGTTGGCGGGTTGAAAAATGGCTTGTTTATCTAGAGGTGGTAGACTGACTCTAATACAATATGTATTAAGCAGTTTACCAACTTATTATCTATCTTTGTTCAAAATACCAATTAACGTAGCCAAAAGGATGGAGAAGCTAATGAGGGATTTTCTTTGGGGTGATTCAGAAGAAAGGAGGAAAGATCATTTGATTAGGTGGAGTTTAGTTTCGCAATCAAAAGAAAAAGGAGGGTTAGGTGTTGGAAATCTGGTCCATCGAAACAAAGCTCTTCTTGCGAAATGGTTGTGGCGGTTCCCCATTGAAGGTAATTCTTTGTGGCACATGGTGATTAGATGCAGATATGGCATTCAAGATAATGGCTGGGATGCGAGGCCTGGGGTAATGATATCTTCTCGCTGTCCATGGAAGGACATTTCTCAAGGTTATGAGGAGTTCTTAGAGTGTTGTCAGTTTAGGGTGGGAGGGAGGAGATAATAAGATTTTGGAAGGATTGCTAGATATCGAAAGTGCCTTTATGTTCCATGTTTGTTCGCTTGAGTAGGCTGGCTTTGAATCTAAACTGTATGGTGGCTAATTTGGTTGTTTTTAATTCTTCGGGAGTAGGTTGGAATCTTGGATTTAGAAGAAATCTTCATGAAAGAGAGGTTGAGGATTTTGCTGCTCTTTTGGTAGTTTTGGAGAATGCCCAAGTGGTTGATGGATGTCTAGATAAAAGAAGATGGAAGTAGGAGGCTTCTGGGTCTTTCTCTTGCAAATCTTTTTTTAAGCATCTATGTGAAAAGGGATTTTCAGTTGTTTTCGAGCCTGCAAAATTCATTTGGAAGTCGCAGGCCCCTCCTAAAGTCCGTGTTCAGCATGGATTATTGCTCAGGGGAAGTTAAATACGTGTGAAATGCTTCAAAAGAGAAGACCCTGTACCAGTTTGTCTCCTCATTGGTGTGCCCTTTGTAGAAAGGAAGCTGAATCTAGGAACCATCTGTTTCTGTATTGTCCTTTTCCTTTGGGCTTATGAGGTTATTTGTTTGAAGCTACTGGTATCAGCTGGGATAATCCTCAGTCAGTATCCGTGTTGTTGTGTGAAAAAGATGTTGTGTTTGGGAGGAGGGATAGGAAAGCAAAGGTCTTGTGGTCTTGCGGTGTGATGGCAGTGGTGTGGGTAATTTGTTGGGAGAGAAATAGAAGAATCTTTGAAGATTTTAAGTGGGATAATGTGGAGTGTTCCTGGGACAAAGTGAGATTTTGGGCGTCGTAATGGTCCTTAGTTTCTCTAGCTTTCAGATATCGGTTCTTTAATTTTGTTGAATTGGAAAGCTGCAGTTGGATAGGGTGGTTTTGGGGTTGTGTGGGTTTGCTTATGTTACTGGTAGTGTGCTTTGTGTGTTTTATCTCATCCTTTCTTTATTTTTAGTAGCTGCTAGTAGCCTAGTGGACATCTAGGTTTGTTTTTGTTTAATGAAAGTTGGTTTCTTATAAAAAAAGATATATTTTATAACGTGATAATTAATTATGATATTTTATTTGTAAGATTAAAATTATAATATACTTAAAAAATAATAGATATACTTATTTAATAATGTTGTTTTTAAAAAAATTAATGCTAATAAAATAACAAAAAAAATATTTTATATTTACTAAACAAATAAGTGAAATGTACTTTTAACATCATGTCTATTTTAGTAGTTATACACAGTCACAACACTTTTACATTAACATTTACCAAACATTCTGATACTGTTTTTTACACTCACAGCACTTTTGAAAACATAGTTTACCAAACACTAAACTGTTTTACTTTACACCTGATTTTACTTCACAGTTGTTTTATTTCATAGCTGTTTTTTCTCACAGCAATACCAAGCCTTTTCGCTCAATTCAAATACCAAACAGTCCCAAAAATATTTCTTCTCACCAAACCCACCCACAAACTAAAGAAAACTTTTAGCAAACTTTGACTATTCATGAGGGATTAAAGAACAGATTTACAAGCCCTTCTCACCAAAATTAATTTTGAAAATCATAATTAGATTAATGCACCATCATCGCCTACCCAAAATCCAGCATATTTAATTTCACAAGCCTACCCACCATACTCAGCCTACCCAACTCAGCATATTCTTGTATATATATATACAAGAATGCTCTAAAACTAACTAGTTAGTAAGTTAATACAAAACTAACCACTATGTTGGGCCCACCGCACAATATAATCTCAAAATCTAAATTTTAGGCTCTACTTCAAAAATCATCCCTGTAAAAAATCTCCAAAATCGGAAGTCATTTAGTTATTTGATTATAACAACAACTATTTATATGCTTTTATTGAAAACACTGATCGTCTATTTATTTGATCTCAATTAAATGACTAAATGATTTCCGATTTAGTTGATTTTTTGCAATGATGATCTTTGAAGTATAACCTAAATAATTGAAGGTTTAGATTATGAGATTAGTTATGTGATGATCTCAAAAATATGGTTAATTTCATATTAACTTGCTAAGCAGTTAGTTGTAGAGCACTCTTATATATAACAACAATTTAGTAAGGATTTTGAAATTGATTAATGAATAAACAAAGATTCTCATTTTAGTCTTTCAACTCGTTTTTTAAATTAAGAGGTCCTTAAACTTTTTTAATTTTTCGCTTTAATCTATTCTATTAAGATTTCTGTAAAAATTGATCACATACCTCTCACGTGACCACTTTCTTAAAGATAAAGACGTCCATCCACATTAAAATATTAATTTAAACAATCAGCTAAGTTGACAATTGCTCTTTAGCGATTAAGTCGACATAGCCACCATAGTAAAGCATTCATGAAAAATAAAATACCAACTATTATCCAAACTTTCTTGACTTGAACTAATTTGGCAGTATTTCAATTGTTCATATCTAGCACACTTTGGACCTTATTTATTTATATTAATTAAAAAATTGTTGTGTCATATACCAAGGAATAAAATTTCAGTTTCGATTAAAATTTCGATTTCGACAAAATTAGACAAAAATGACGAAAATTACTATCAAAATACATAAATTTTAAATAAAACTTGATTATATATTTATTTAACATATTATCTACTATGTTGATAAAAAATATTAAAAAAATCAAATTATATATTAGATTTCATGTGATATAAAATGAATATAATGCGCACTAAAAACAAATACTTTTAAAAAATGGGTTACTAATTAATAATTAATCTCTATATACTTTAATATTTTTTGTACTCTATATTGTTTAAGATATGGTATAGGTTATTAGGGTTTAGGTCCTTTAGGATATTTTTAATTACTTTTTATTTAAATATGTATTAGGATTTAAAAACAACTAAACGAAACACCAAAACGATCAAACCAAACTCTTTTTTTTTTTTTTTTTCTAATTGCTCAGAGGCCCTAAACCCCAATCACCCCTAAACTTTTTTTTTTTTTCTTTCCTTCCTTTTCCCTCCTGACCTCTCCAATCTTCCCTCTCATTACTCATTTCTCAGACTTCTCACCTTATCTTTCTCCCTCTCCCTCCTCGATCTTTCCTCCCCTATTCTCCCTCTCTTCCTCCTCGCTCTCCCCAGATCTCTTATCTCCGCCAATTTCTTCCTCCTCTCCCTCCGGCGACGGGCGGCTCTGCCTCTTCCTCCCCCCACTCTCCCTCCGGTATCTGCCTCCCCTCTCTCCCTCCACTTTGCCTCCGAAAATTTCGACAAAATTTTTCAGAATTAATTTTGTATGGTGTTAAAATTTCCATACCCCAAAAATCTAGTTTTACTCCTTGCATACCACAATAGTTGGCAACTAATAGTTGGGATAATAAACATGAAAACAGCTAATAAATATGAAAGCTTGCTATAAAAGTATGTACCCCTAGTATTACTGTATAAATAAACACAAAAACAACTTCAAGCTACAATTACATTTAAAGGGGAAGAGCGAAAACTTGCCATTTCCAATTTTAGATACAAGTAGCATTTTCCCCGAGAGTATTGCAAGTGGGCCAGCATATCAAAACCACAACGCTCCCCAAGCTAAAGCTGATCCACTAAGGGATCCAACAACGGTTGTATTAGTCCCTAAACCACTGAAGCTATGGACCAAAAATCAAGCTAATTTGAACTACATAGTTTATGTTTCATCTAAAATGAAAAACTTACAAGCTCAAACCAAATTGTTTCCGTGCCTTGAAGCACAAAGATGAGAAACATGATATAAATTGCATCCCTTTGATTAGGTTTAAGGATCTTCAGCTTCTTCAATGTCAGTAACTTTCTGCTTCTTGCCACCATGAAACAGGGCCTAAACCATCATAATCAATTGATCCCTGCAAAACAGGAAACACGCTTTTAGGCTCACAGAATTTATTAATTTATTAGCATGCTATTTTCCAAAAAGAGCAACAATTAATAAAAATATTAGGTAACAATGTCCAATTGGTTGAAGAGTAATTGAACAGTGTTACTTCCACACCACAAACAACCATCTTAAATTATGAAGACCCAGTTCAATTGGCAAGAATAAAAAAAAATACAAACCACACATTATAGGATCTACTTGAGGGGTTTCCATTTTAAATTACCCAATTATGTTGGCCTGATAATCAAAGAACCTGGAATATTATATTGGAATCATGCGGCATATGCAATCAATCATACATTATCAAATCCAATGGATAGTTCATGATTCCATCTAATACCAAAGTATGCATCATATAATACAAACATCCCTTACTTATAAACGTATACCAAACAAGTGCTGCAAACAAAGTAAAAATCTGTATAGCAGCATAGACAGAACATGCAGAACTCGAGTTTATCCAATCAGATAACCACAACATCATATTATGTAGATCCCTTTTCATAATATTTGATGAGTAATTGAGTTTCAAATTAGATTTGGTCATCTATTAAGACTTCTATCCACTTATATTTGATCCAAATGCAAGTTCCTAAGTTATTAATAGTGAAATTTTAAAAAGAACCAACAGTTACAGAAATAACACTTTTTTATACAATTCATACATTGAAGTGACAACATTCAAGGTCAATATCCATTTAGAACACAAGCTTTAAAACCATTTAAAGGTTAGTTCTTCCAAAAACAACCACAAAAATAGAGCTACTAATTTACAAAAGAAGTTGTGAAAAGATGGAATTGCATTTGAGAGCCAAAATGTGTATAATATGGTTTTTTTTATGAGATAAATAATATGGTCATTTGACATAACAGAAGAGCTTTTGGTCATTCTACACAAAAGCATTAGAAAAAAAAAGCTTTAAATAATATCTTATTCAAACAAAGATTTAGCACAGATTCGCTCGATATGAAGAATTAGCACATGCTTCAAAGAAAACAAAAGTTTCTGGAAGCATCATCTTTGCAATAGTTCAAAGCCTTTGAAGAATTGTAGATCAAGTGATGCTACAGCTAGATGCAACAACCAGTCATACGATAAGGTTCAAAGCATGAACTTACAGTAACCACCATAGGAGCAAAGGGTTTTGAGTCTTCTGGCTGCTCAATTGGAATTGGAGGATAGTTCACACTCAAAACTTGGAATCTTATCTGCCATTTGAAAACTAAAAGTTAGCAGACACTTGCACTCAAGAAATTGGAGCATACCTATGAATAAATTAAATCATAACAATATGAACCTGATCTGCCCAATCAATAAAGAACTTTTCATCATTACACTCCCATATCCATGTGACTCTGTCCCTGTACCATTCACAGAATATTATGACAAAAATGCATATCAAAGGTAATTTAAAAAATGAACAAAAAAAATAAGACTTCATGCAGGATTATGCAATTAAAGCTCTATATGTAATTCTATCAGGGCAGACATGGCAGGGACTATCACCTCTTTACTGGGTCAGGCTTGAAGTGGGATGGCTTTGGCAAAAGATGAACAGGTACATAAATATCATCAAAAAATCCAAGTGACACTGTCAATTGCAGAATTAAAATCAGACTAATGAACAATGAATAAAAATAATGCATCAATGCACTGCTGCACTCAGCATGTATAGTGAGAATTACTTCTACCAATGAAAAACTAAATTAGACAAAAATAAACTACACTAAGTTATAATCATATTAGTAGAAGACGTACAACGTAAACCACTTTCTGTAGATTCTTTAAGTTTTGCAACAATAATCTCTCCCACAAATGGACGAAACATAATCAGTGTGAACACCGCCTGCCAATTATTAGAACATGATTGTCAACTTGTTGTAAAACTTAGGACTCCGAGGACACAGCATGCTAAGTGTTGAAAAAAAGGAAAGAAAACACAAACTTTAGAAAGGGAGAAGAAGATCATTGTATATTGCATATTGAAATAAAGGGAGTACGCTAATTTATAAATGATTCCGGGATACAAATTGCTCCAGTAATCAACTCTATAAATTAGATCATAATTTAAGCTAACAGCCTTAATCTAGGATAAATGCCTAATAATCATCAATGACACTCTCCCTCAAGATAAAGAGTAGATATCGAAAACTCTCAACTTGCTGCATATAGAATGAAAAGCATGCTTTCGAGCTTTCAGAAAAACTTGGACAGCTCAGACTCATTAAAGGTAATTAGGGCCTATCAATTTTCACTGGTCATAGAGCATAAGAAGAGGGAATCCCTGTTGTCAAGGGACCAAAATAAATCAAGTCAAGAACTGAGACAAGATAAGTGAAAGATTTAATGGAACCTATGGCATAGCAGCAAGAGGGAGAAGTCGTAGTACATTTTTCTCTTCATTTTTTTTTTCTTGTTGGGGCCAGAGTAGGATAAGGATAGCAATGGGTTTATGTCCAACAGGCATAATGCTCTGATACCATGTTGAAAAAGATTAAAAATAAATAAAACTTCAGAAAGAGAGAAGAAGATCACTGTATATTACATATTCAAATGAAAGGAGTGCATTAACTTATATGGGATTTCAGGACATAATTTGTTCTGGTAATCAGTTAAATTAGACTTTAATTTGAGCTAACAACCTTAATTTAGACTAAATGCCTATAAATTAATCTGTATCAACAACACTACACCGAAATAAATTAAGGTAAATTAAAATTGAAAAATGAAATTAATAGGAACAAGAATAATAAAACCAATTGAAGCAAGCGAGCTAAATCAATCATAAGAACCAAAGCAACCTAAATGTGAACAGAAATTGCAAAAAAACACTTTGTTCAGTAACAAAAAAAAAAAAGGTTAAAACTATACCTTTAAAGTTGGATGACCATCATTAGGTAAGATAAAGCCATGTTCAATGGATTGGATATCATAAACAGAAATGCAAAGTCCCAAGTTGGCGATAACCTGCATCGGAAGATCAGAATAGTTATAAAAGTAAATATTGTGAATGATAAACAAAAGTCACAATACAAAATATATTAAGAATATACCCACAAACCTTATCTAAGAAAAGTCTCTCAAGCTCTCCCTTAACTGCATCTTCTAGACGAAGGTTAAGCAAATGAGGAGGCAGACGCAGTTTGTGCTCAATTCGGCTAAGGTAGAACATTTGTGTTTTCTTCAAAATTTATATTCCAAATTCTGTAATTAACAAATGCTAGTTAAGCCCTTTGAAAGAGCAAATCTTTTATTTTGTTCCTCAGTTTTGGGCCCCCGTCACTTTTGGGTTCCTTTTTTTGAGCTTTCCCTATTCGGCCTGGCCCTGCCTTTTCTCTCGTGCCTTTTGGGCTTTAATGAATCTTTTTTCAAACCAATAAAAAAAAAATATATATATATATACAGACTCCTTTTACTGAAGTATACTAACTTATTTATGTTAAGGTATATTCTATTGGGGCCCACACGAGTTGTTTTGTGTCGATTCGAATCGTTCAATTTTTACATCTCTATTGATAAATCATCCTTGCACAGAAAATTAGTCAAATCAGAAATCATTTGCCTATCTAATTTTGATCAAATAAATACACAAACTAAATATTTTCGATGAAACCGTTCATTTGTTTGATCAAAGTTAGATAGGCAAATTATTTCTGATTTGGCTAATTTTTTGTAAGGATGATCTATCAATGAAGATGACTCTTGCGAACGGTTCGGATGACACAAAATGACTCGTGTGGGCCTCAACAAGGTCATACCTCAACATAAATAAGTTGAGGTATACCTCAATAGAAGGAGCCTGTATATATATATATGTTAGCTTTTAATGACCCATGCACAAATTAAATTCATCGGATTTGAGCAAATAATCCTTTAAAAAAACTAAGCGGCCTGTCATTTGTATACAAATGCACTTCTTTGAGGAGAGTAGATTGTAATGACGCAAGAAAGAAAATATGGTAAAAGTGTTATAAAATAAAGAGAAATGTAAATAGAACATAAGAGATTGGGGAGGAATCAAAATGTCTTTTTCATTCACATAATGCCTCTATTTATAAGCTCTTGGATGATCTGTGATAGACCCTTAAAGTCTTCTATTTTACAATAAATTAGACTCCTCTTAATAATTTATACAATTATTCTAGATGATACAGGAGATAAATATTAAACATGATAATGGATAGCCACATAATTAATGATATTTACAACACTCCCCCTTGGATGTCTATTGACTATGACAATTGCCTCATTAAAAAAAACCTTACTAGCCAAAATCCTATGGGAAAAAGACTAGCTAAGGAAAAGAGTACAATCTTCATGTGTTTCTAATAGATATGATGGACGCACGACACTGCCTCATTAAAATTTTGCCAGGAAAACCAATGGGACAAAAACCTTGGACGAAGGAAAAAGAGTACAATGTTTGATGACACGCTCTCCCTGATGTTGATATATTTCTCTAATTAGTGAATGTTGCCTCGTTAAAACCTTGCTTGAAAAACCCAATGGGACAAAATCAAAGCGAAGGAAAAAAAGTGCAACTTTTGCAATATTACTTATACAATGTTGAATGTGTTTCCCTCATTAAAACCTTACTACGAAAAACCCGATGAGACAAAAACCTAGTCGAAGAAAAAAGAGTACAACATGCAAAATTGTTGGATGCTCTCCTTGATAATAACAAGCTTTAATTTGACTGGCTCAATAATCCAGCAAATAATGATATTTCATATGCCATCTTCTAGATAGTGTAGTTTGGCAATGCTTGTATCAACATAACTTCCATACTTTCAGGGGATACATGTTTGTCATTATTTGTTGAAATCTTGTTGAGATTAGAGCAATACTAACAAAATACAAATCCACTAAATAAAGTGGTTAGAAACTATTATTTTTAAAAAAAGATGAATTATTTTGAAAATACTTTGAGTATTGGAAAAATTACATGACACAATCACCAATGCTATATTCGGTTTATTGCATTTGTGCTAAGTTAAATAATGTACATTAAGATATGGTGCTTCTGGACCAAAAATCTTTCTTTCATCTTCCTTAGGAAGCAAGTAATTAATCTTAGTGCCAATAGACCAAATAACCATTGGGCATAAGAATTTCACTAGTATTGTACTCGATCTACAGCTCGAGACACTATTTTCATTTTCCAAGGTCATTTATATTAAATTCAATATTCAAGCATTCAATAATCTTATGAGCTCTTCAGGAGCCTCAATTAATTCATAACTTCTTTCAAAAGTTTGAATATGTTGCTACAAAAGTTTGAATTCGGGTTCTAATCAAAGTACTCAATAAGGCAATTTTGACTATATTCATAGTGTTAAAGTTGAGTACATCCTTTGAGCTTCAGGCTCTTTCAATCCTTCAAGGATTTGCTTCAAGCACATAATATTTCATGGCACTTTCAATTTGATATTTGACTTAGTAACTTGTTATATATCTTGTAGGAAATCGCTTCTGGCGATATATATGCTTCAGGCATTTCATAATCTTTAAAAGGTTTTCTCCACATGCAATGAACACATTAAATTTATTAAATTTGTTAAAATGCAGTTGCATCTATAACAGGAGAATATATAACCACAATCTCATGTTTCTTTAGAGAAACATTATGCCATTAT
This sequence comes from Dryas drummondii, assembly GCA_003254865.1. Taxonomy (NCBI): domain Eukaryota; kingdom Viridiplantae; phylum Streptophyta; class Magnoliopsida; order Rosales; family Rosaceae; genus Dryas; species Dryas drummondii. Next base: position 681,911 of record QANW01001990.1, on the reverse strand, counting down.
AAATAGTGATTTCATTAACTTTATTTCAAACACCCTATAACCTTCAGGGTTAACATCTTTGGTGTCTGAACTATAGGTTCTCATTATTTCACGTTTATAATGATGTTCAATTTTACTGGAATTGCCTCTTTCCAGTTTGGCCAATCATTTAATTTTGTCAACATTTATAGTAAACGTGGTTCCAGATTATTATAGCTCATGATGATTTTTAGTAGCTACTATAAACAAAATATATCATCATTATATCAACAATCTCACAATTCTCATTTGAATAAATATATATATATCTTTGTAATTGGTACACATGCCTCTTCAGGGGCTTTTATATATATAGTCTCTTCAGGGACTGTCATCTTTTCTAGGATGATTTGTGTACAGAATATGGATCTTTAAATTTAATTAATTGGGCTTGTGTGGACCATTTCATATACTCTCCACTTCTAGGGAGCTAAACTTTGAAACCTATAGATTTGTCACGCTTCAGGCGTGCGGGGGATCTTAGTGTCTTCCTCAATCTCTGATTGCCACGTGTACGCTCCAATCTTAAACCCTTGGTCATAGTCACGGAAAATACATGTGTCAACAGCCCCAACCCAAAACATGGAACTGCAATGCAGCATTCATCTAAAGCGCTCCCATTATATTATATATAATTGCTTTCATATGTATTACATATGAAAGTAGTAGAAAACATTTTTACTTGCCCACATTTGCTTCTGTGATAACTGATAACACAAACACAAGCGCAGAACTTGGTGTCATGTAAATCACAACTGACCAACAGCAAGAAAAAGTGAGACAATTAATGTGAGCATAATTAAGTGAAACGTTCGAAGATTTGGTGTAAAAAAACATTCAAATTTACCTAATAGGTGTAGTGTGGTGTAATCTTTAACTTTGTACCCAACGAGAGAAAATGGGTCACGAGAGTTTCCTAATTACCAAAAGCTAGAAAATCACAACTCAAGCACCCCAATACCCAAGTCTTGTCTTTGCATTCACCTTTTCCTCGTTACACTCATAAATTAATTAACCAGAACTAGCTATATATATATATACGCTCATCTTCCCAACTATATATAAATTCCCATCCATTAATTCCAACCACAACAAGTTATTGAACTATCTATCTATCTATCTATCTCTTTGAAGATGGCCAAACCAGCAATGGCAACAACAAGTTCAATAGCAGCTGAGCTGTAAGATGAGCTAGACATAGTGATCCCAACCATCAGGAACCTTGACTTCTTGGAGATGTGGAGGCCTTTCTTCTAGCCCTACCACCTCATCATTGTCCAAGATGGCGACCCCACCAACGCCATCAACGTCCCCCATGGCTTTGACTATGAGCTCTACAATCGGAACCACGTCAACAAGCTCCTGGGTCCCAAGGCCACCTGCATTTCTTTTAAAGACTCTGCTTGTCGCTGCTTTGGTTTCTTGGTCTGCAAGAAGAAGTACCTCTTCACCATTGACGACGATTGCTTTGTAAGTCTTGCATGCTCTCCCAAGTCTCATCCCATGCATATATAATGCTAGATTCATCAAATCTTCTTATTAAATAATTAATGTGTAAATATTCTTGCATGTATCATAGATTATGAATGTATTAATATTCATGCATGTATCATAAATTATGTATTCACATTATCAATTAATGTGTTGACATCTTTCTTTTTTCTTTTTTTCTATTTTTGAAACATTAATTAAAGGTGGCCAAGGATCCAAGTGGCAAAGAGATAAATGCATTGGAACAGCACATCAGGAACCTGCTGACACCATCAACACCATTGTTCTTCAACACACTCTATGACCCATTTACAAAAGGGTCGGACTTTGTTCGTGCGTACCCATTTAGCCTAAGAGAAGGTGTGCCCACTGCCATTTCTCATGGGCTTTGGCTCAACATCCCTGACTACGATGCTCCAACTCAGCTGGTCAAGCCTCTTGAGCGCAACACTAGGTTACAATATTATTAATTAATTAACCCATTAAATTAAATTAATTAATTCTCATATATTTTGTAACAATAGTATCAAGCATTTAATTACTTTTTGGGTATGGCCCAAAGTAATTGAGGATTGAGTGTTTTTTAGTTCATGTAGGTATGTGGATGCTGTGATGACAATCCCCAAAGGTACCCTTTTCCCAATGTGTGGGATGAACCTGGCTTTTGACAGAGAGCTGATAGGCCCAATCATGTATTTTGGGCTCATGGGTGATGGTCAGCCCATTGGTAGATATGATGACATGTGGGCTGGTTGGTGTGCCAAGGTAATCTAATCCCCATGCGAGATATGAGGGAGCATTCGAGCACTCAGTGCTCCATTCCAGCAAACACTTCCTCACATCCCGCAATGTTTCCACATTCAACATCTCACATTAGAGAACACCTCTTTATTTTATTCTCATATTTTTTTCTTGTACTTGACAATATACTTATAATTAATTACTTCCATTATACCTGAAATTATTTTTGGCCAATTTGGACAATGATAATGTTTTTCAGGTGATTTGTAACCATTTGGGTCTGGGGGTTAAGACAGGGCTGCCATACATGTGGCATAGCAAGGCAAGCAACCCATTTGTGAATCTTAAGAAAGAGTACAAAGGCATATACTGGCAGGAAGATATGATTTCATTTTTCCAGTCAATCGTGCTCCCAAAAGAGTGCACAAGTGTCTTTGAATGCTACATTGAGCTTGCCAACAAGGTCAAGGAAAAGCTTGGCCCTCTTGATCCTTACTTTCACAAGCTTGGGGATGCCATGGTTACTTGGATTGAAGCTTGGAATGAGCTGAACCCACCAGCACAAACAGCAGCTGTGGCTCAACCAAATGGTGATATGCAGTAGACAGTTAATTGTAAATGACATTTTATGGTTGTGATCAGATATCATTTTCGTGTATCTTATTTTTAGTTGCTTTAGGTGTTTTGCTATCACTATTTGCCTGCATGCTTTGCTTTTAATCAATATTTCTTATCAGAGAATTGTTATTTTACCTCTCTTCAAATGGTAGTGAACTTCATATATTGAAGAACAAATTAAGAAGTATTGGGCACTTGGTTTTCTATCTCAATCTTAACGACTGCTTTTTGACACAAGAGCAAGAAAAGTTTTCCTTTGGGAACATGAAATTGTTGAAATGTGACTCATGTCAAAATTTCTCTCACTTTTTCCATTAGAGAAGGAATCTTTGCTTTACTTCTTAATCAAGAGTAATGACATTCTTTTTAGAATTGCCCAAAATTCTCATACACCATGGAATTTTAGCTTTCCGTACCATTTCAAAACAAATTGAACTCAACTTCTACTTGATCTCTACACATGATGACTATTCATTTTCCTGAGTCATTTGGACAAAGAGAGTCATTAACTTAGGTGGGAAATATTAACCAGCTTGTTTACACATCTATCCTTATAATATACCAAATTTCCTACACACATCAGTATCGGTGCCGACACAGCTTTCCTTTACAAATAGGATTTTCTCATGCAGAGAGCAGCTTGTGTCAATTTTTTCTTTGTAGTTAGTGACTATGGACTTTGGCCACTAAGCCGCCCACAATTACAAGATGCACTACAAGCCTTCTCTCTCCTATAGTTCACAATAAATACTTGTTATATACTCCTAATCATAATTCATCTATCAGATGGAGCACACCCAAATGCTTTGCCTTGGTTTATCAGCATCATCAGATTCTCCTAATTTCTCGTCAAACCCCACAAATTCTCAAGTGTTCCCTCATATTCACAGTAACATTAGTGCAGGCTTGATGAAAAAAGAACCAAACATTTATCAGCATGGTGTAATCTCTTATGGTTCAGTGGACAAAATGAAATCAGGGATGAAAGAAGGTGATGATGACAAGGATCCCAAGAAGCATAGATATGTATTTCAAACAATGAGCCAAGTTGACATACTTGATGATGGGTATCGATGGCGAAAATCAGTTAAAAACAGTAAATTTCGTAGGCAAGTATCTCCTGGTTATCATCAAATTAAATGGTTTTCTTGTGGTTGTTTAATCTTTTAGGTATTCTTGTATGTTTGAACATCTTATCCCAATGATCACATAGACCCACCAATATTGTCTGTATCAGTATATGCATGACTTGATAGAAAGCTAAAAGGTTCACCCCCTTCTGCATAATGCATGTGATCACCCAAGTTTAAGGCTAATATGAAGTGATTGTTTCTTGATGGACCAGTTAAAAATGTACCTGCAACTTCACTTCACTTTAGTCTACATTAATGTCTCATTCTGTGGTTTTCCTATTTATGCAGAAGCTACTACAAGTGTACGCATCAAGGGTCCAACGCCTTTCGAAAGACGAAGAGATTGTGGTGACGATATATGAAGGAATGCATTAACCTTAACAAAGGCTTGACCGGTCAATTGCATGAACTTTTTAAGTGTGTCCTGTAAAGGTGATGATGGATTTTGTTGTGGGGCAACACTTTGAGTAGTGGGATTAAGAACATGGGGAACATGGGAATATGAGGGATTAGGAGAACGGAATGAATTGTTTGGCATTGAATTTCCTCCTAAATGTGTTTGGGGTTGGCCTTGTCTCCAAGAAAAATTTGGGTGATTCTTCCAATTGGGATTGTAGGTCTCGGAAAAGGTAGCTTGGTTCACAAACGGCTTCCTAAAATTGTTAAGGGCATTTGCATGCTCAACATTACTCTCGGAAAAAGTATACAAGGAAGGACACGCTTGAACATTATGCATCGGGCTAGCACAATGAGAACAAACCTCACTTTGGATTTGATTAACGGCACTCATGGTTTGACTCAAAGCTAAGGCCTCTACCTTTCTCGTTAGGCTCTCAATCTTAAACCCTAAGTCTACATCACCTCTCACTTCATACATCCCCCCACGCTTTGGTTCTTTGGCTTGTCTATCATGTGGGTTGGAGAAATCTCATTGTTGAGAATTTTCAGACAATTTTTTAAAAAAATCATAGGCTTGCTCTTCCCCAAGATTTAAAACCGCACCCCTATTCATGGACTCTACCATATTGCGATTTATTTGAGTTAAACCGTTGTAAAAATATTGCACCAAACGCCACGTCTCGAAACCATGGTGAGGACATCTCAAAATTAAATCCTTGAATCGCTCCCAACTCTCATAAAACTGCTCATCGTCTTTTTGTCTAAACTCTGAAATGTCTCTTCTAAGCGCGTTAGTCCTAGACATTGGAAAAAATTTTAACAAAATTTTTTTTACAAGTTGATCCCATGAAGTGATAGAACCAGGGGGTTGGGAGTTTAACCAAGCTTTCGCTTTGTCCTTGACCGAAAATAGAAATAAACGGAGACGCACGGACTCATTAGGAAAATTTTGGTGTCTAGAGGTTGAGCAAATTTCAATGAATTCTTTAACATGTGTATACGGGTCCTCTTGATCCAAACCGTGGTAGGAGGGCAACAATTGAATGATGTGAGGTTTAATCTCAAAATGAGTTGCGGTAGTGTGTGGCAAGACTATGCAAGAAGGGGTGTTAAGGATGACAGGAGCAAAATATTCTCTTAAAGTGCGAATTTCAATTATCGGTTCAATTATTTTCTTTAAATGTCTAAGTGTTCTCTCAAGTTCAAGGTCAAAAGGTGCTAAATCGTGGTTTAATGAACGACGACCAAGCATACAATAGACGGATTTTAAGAAAAGAATTTCAAAAAAAAAATTTCGTTTTTTTAAATTAATTAATTAACTACCCTTTTTTTAAACGAAAATATGGACAAACTAACAAACAAAATCACAAAACAAAGAGTTAATCCAAACAAGCAATTTAATTATCTTTAATTTAGCCTTGGGAGGTGTCTTTTAGACAATCCTAATCTTGATTAAGCACTAGACAAGCTCTTCCTCCCTTTCAAAGCGAATTAGTGGCATACCGATATAAGGTTTTCAAAAATACAACCAGTCCGGTTCCGGAGGGGGTGGAGGAGTCACATACGGTCTCTCTTAAAAATCAGTCCCCTTTAATTATCAAGATGATTGCAACCTTAAAGAACCTTTCTAGAAATTGTATTTCCAAAAACACTAACTGGAGTATTAACTAATTGACTCCTTCCAAGAGGGTCCTATGAGCTTCGTGAACCCTTTGGCCAATGTCTACTTGATTTTAATTAAATTGAGTTTGGGATTAACAAATGCAAGAAATGGTTAGCCTAGGTGGGCAAGGACTTGGTGATGAAATCCAATCCTTATCTTGTTGGGGGTGAATGCCCTTACTAGTTGATTATGCAAGAATGCTAATTGAAAATGCAACAACCAACAAAACAACAATATATGAAAATTGAAATTGCACAAGTAAGGCAAACACCACTCAAGAAAACCTTAAAAAGAAAAAGTTTAGAGTATACCACTAGTGTGGTGACATTGGCCACAACACACTAGGAGAAGGCAACCAAACTTTTGCTAACAATTCCCCTTTCTTGATAACCACACATTTGCAAACTTCTCCCCAATGCAAGCATTAAAAAGAAGGGAGAGAAGGAAGAGAGGGAGATCGGGAAGGAGGAAGGAGAGGGAGCAGAGAGAAGAGAACATGGAGGAGGAGGGAGTGAGGGACTAGGAGAGAGAAAGAGAAGATGAGAACTGAAGAAGGAAAGAAAAAAAAAGGAGGTCAAACTGGTTAGTCACGGGCAGGGAAGAATAACTGAAGAACTGAAGAAGGAAAGAAGAAGAAGAAGAAGAAAAAAATAAAGAGAAAGAGAGAGGGAGGAGAGAGAAGAACTGAAGAAGGAAAGAAGAAGAAGAAGAAGAAGAAGAAGAAGAAGAAGAAGAAGAAGAAGAAAAAGAAAAAGAAAGAGAGAGGGAGGGGAGAGAAGAGAGAGAATGAGTGTGTGGGGTAGGGGGTAGGCGTGAATCACGGGGGAAGAAGAGGAAAAGGAAAGAAAAAAAAAAGAAAGGAAAAGGGAAAAAAAAAAAGGAAAGAAAAAAAAAAGAAGAGAAAAGAAAAAAAAAAAAAAAGAGAAAAGAAAAGAAGAGGAAAAAAAAAAGGAAAGAAATTTTTATTTTTTTTTTTAAGATAGATTGAGATTTGCAGTATTTAGCCAATTGAAAAGAAAAAAAAGGTTTGGAATTTTATTTGGGATTTGATTTGATCATTTTGGTGTTTCGTTTAGTTGTAAACATAAATTATGAAAAAAAAATTTATCCCCTTATCATGAAGTTTAATTTTCTTAATGTTTGGTTTTCTAATTATGATAATTTATAAAATTAAAATTTTAGGTAAATCGTTGCCGCCGCTGTTGCCATCGGATTGGTTCTATTTTAACCCAATTCGGCTTAATTTAACTATCGAAGACTATTTCCAAGTCCCTTTGAGTAAGCTTGCTACTTTCCGTTGTCACATTGGTGATTTATTCGTGTAATTTTATTATGAAATTATTAATTAGTGAAGTATTTTTTTAATAGTATTGTCTCCGGCGCGCATTATATTCATCACATATCACATGAAATCTACTATATTATTTGATTTCTTCAATATTTTTTATCAATGTAGTAGATAATATGTTAAATAAACATATGGTCAAGTTTCATTCAAAATTTCAATATTTTGATAGCAATTTTCCTCGTTTTTGTTCAATTTTATCGAAATTGAAATTTTAATCGAAATTTCAGTGAAAATTTTCATCGAAATTTTCATCGAAAATTTTCTCGAAACTAAAATTTTGCTCCTTGGTTATAACTTAGTTTATTGTATTAACTTAGTTTTTACAAAAAGTGCATATTTTGATTTGTTTTACAGAATATATGTCTTCAGCCACTTCAAAGAAAACAGCCCCTGTCATTCAGTGTTGAGTAGGCAGCCTAAATGGTAAGTTTTTGACTTCCACAAGTTCAAAAACTTTAATTTGTTAAGTTGAATTCTATTGTTTAGTTGCTTAGTTATTTAGTTATAGTGTTTAATGACAACTAGTTGTTGACATGAGTTATTTGAAGACAATTGGTTGGTGGCAGGGGGTTGATGATTGGCTAGGGTATTTTAATTTGTGTTATTTTTAGTTATGTAACTTAATTTATATTTGATTGGTTTGTACTTTGTAATTTGTATTAGCATATTTTGATTTGTTTTACAGAATATATGTCTTCAGCCACTTCAAAGAAAACAGCCCCTGCTGTTCAGTGTTGAGTAGGCAGCCTAAATGGTAAGTTTTTGAATTCCACAAGTTCAAAAACTTTAATTTGTTAAGTTGAATTCTATTGTTTAGTTGCTTGGTTATTTAGTTATAGTGTTTGATGACAACTAGTTGTTGACAGGAGTTATTTGAAGACAATTGGTTCTTAATAGGAGTTATTTGAAGACAATTGGTTGGTGGCAGTGGTTTGATGATTGGCTAGGATATTTTAATTTGTGTTATTTTTAGTTATGTTACTTAATTTATATTTGATTGGTTTGTACTTTGTAATTTGTATTAGGTTGGTTTGCAATTTGTATTTGATTTATACTTCTTTAGCTTTGGTTGGTTTTTATTTTTTAATTTACTTGCACTTGCACTTGCACTTGATGGGTGATGAAATGGTTTGTCACTTTGAGTCTTTAAGGTTGTGAAATGGTTAGTGGTTGATATCTTGTAGGTTGTGGAATGGTAAAAAAAAATGTAATGGTTGAATGTTGATGACTTGGTAAAAATATGTTAATTGTTAAATGTTGAATTGTTGTGATTTGTTGTGAATTGTGACTTGAATAAATGGTTGATTTGTTGTTAAAAAAAATGTTTTGATTTGTTGTTAAAAAAAATATTGTGATTTGTTATTAAAAACTAAAAAAAAACATGTTTTAAAATTTTTTTTGCCCAAAAATTTAATTGGGCTAAGGCCCAGCCCCAAACAGTGAACTGGACTGAATTGGAACTGTTCCAGTTAAGTTTGGTCCTGTTCTGAGCAAAAATTTTCAATTCTCTAGTACCAGATTGGACTGGATCAGCTCCACAGTTCAGTGTACAGTTTGAGGTGAGCACTGGACTGTACTGGACCATGCCTACCCCTACTCCAAAACCCATTTTCAATTTAAATCCACATTTAGGTGCACGAGAGTATCTGTTTGTACATTTTGAAGCTTCTTTCTCTTCCAAAAAACATCCATCTAGAGAGAGAAAGTAAAATATATATAAGCACAATTGCCATATGTCAATTAATATAAATGGAGCATGTTTCAACTTTCAAGCCACCATGATTCAGTGTAAACTGTAAAGTTAATAGGGAAAAAGTATTCATTCAAGACTCCAACTTGGATGGCGGAGTTAGATCAGGACTTTTACTTTAAAGTAAGTTTTTCTGGACTACAACTTTATTTAGGAGTCAAATAAGGATATTTCGTCAAATTTTTGCTAACTGTCGTCAACAAATGGCCACGTATCATGCACAAGAGTTTTTTAATGAGCAATTTTTAAAGGCAGTTAGTAAAAATGTGATGAAATGTCCATATTTGACTTATAAATAATGTTTTAGTCCTTAAAAACCTACTTTTAAAGTTGGAGTCCTAAATGAATACTTTTCCCAAGTTAATATCAATATTCTTACAATGTTGGTTTTCTCAATGTTACTGAATTAAATTTGCAATAATAACAATATGGTATCAAATTTACCTTTCCGTCTTTTTTCAATCAGTTCTAACAAGCTCCTATTATTGATGACAAGACCAAACAATCTGAGCGGCAGTATTTTGCCACCGGCCGATTTCGTAACCATTGCTTGGTAAACTTTGACCACACCGGCATCAATCACCTCCAATGTTAAAAAATGAACTCGATAGGCACCAAGCACCTGCAAACCTACCCTCACCACTCTCACAAAATGCAATTGGGAGTTCTAAAAGAAAAGCCAAAACATTAATTAGAGGTAAACATTAATATATAAAACCATTATCTATATATATAAAGCAAACAGGGGTTTGGTGAAAATTTCAAAAGCCAAACAAGGGTAAAATAGTAAAATAAGAGTAAAATGCAATTTAGTATCTCATGTATGATCGATTTTGCAAGTTAATACCTCATGTTTAAAAAGTGGCATTTTGGTACCCCAAAAACAATTTAGCGACAAATTCATACCTCAGGAGAGAGGGAAGAGAGAAATGGGAGAGAGAGAGAGAGAGAGAGAGAGAAAGCAATGGCAAAAAAAAAAAGAGGGGAGAGACATAGAATATCCATATCATCACCACATCAGAGTCCACGTCAGCATTTAACGAGCTCTTAACATCAGACTAACGGAGGTATGAATTTGTGGCTAAATCGTTTTTGGAGTACGAAAATGCCAATTTTGAAACATGGGGTATTGACTTGCAAAACCGGTCATACCTGAGGTACTAAATTGCATTTTACTAGTAAAATAAGCAACCTATTAAAATAAAATAAAAACATGTTCCTAGAAAATAGGAACCATTAACAATATATTAAAAAAATAGCACAAACTAAATTGCTATTTATCCATTCATCGTTTTTTTTTTTTTTTCAAAAAGCAAATTTGCATGCGCCAAGAGACTAGTACATATAATTGTTAAGAAACTAATTCGTCTGTTTATAAATTGAGAAAGTTATGATCAGCTCAAACCTTTTTCTTGTTGAACTCTTTCACGGCGAAAGAGGCAAGAGCTATAATTTGGGGATCATTCATAGAATAAGGAGTCACACTGGCAGGAAATAGTGTGCCACATTTTCTTTTTACAAATATCTGTTCAAATTTGTACAAATTAAGTAGTATTAGCAAAATGCAGCAGGCATGTGTTCTATCAAACTCAGTATGAAATTTTTTGTATTAATATCAACAAAGTTATCAAAGGTGACCAGTTTTGAACAAGAAAAACCTATTAATTCTTGAAATTTTTTACAAATTAATAAATGCCTACTGATCAGACTAAAGACCAGTAGAAAAAAAAATAATAATAATAATTAAGCTGTGGATTGACAGTTTGACACACATATATGTACCTCTTTCATAGGACTGATTATTTTGTCTTTAGTTTTGTAGGATGCAGAAGGATACTTTGAGATTGAAAACTCCTTCTTGTTATTGTAATTGATAATAGCTGCACTCCCAATTTTAACAACCTTTGTAAAATCAGACGTAAACTGCATAAATAAATACATCATGATAATCAGTTTAATTAATTCAATTACAAATATCTTCTTATACAGATATCTAACTTGAAACAATAAAGGGATTTTTTTTTTCCTACTTACCTTAAAATGGAGTAATGGAGAAAAGACGGATGACCGGAGAGTTAATGACATAAATAGGGCCGTATCTGTTTGATCTTTTCACAAGGTGGCCAAGGAAAAAAAAAACAGGCTTTAACAACATGTGATGTGCATTGTTAGACGGAAGATGGAAGAGTGTGGAGAGAGAGAGAGAGAGAGAGAGAGAGAGAGAGAGAGAGAGAGAGAGATGCGATATAGATGAGAGCTAATAGGCCCAGCCATGTATTTTGGGCTCAAGGGTGATGGTCAGCCCATTGGTAGATATGATAACATGTGAGCTGGTTGGTGTGCCAAGGTAATCTAATCCCCATGCAGGATGTGAGTGAACGATCGAGCACTCAGTGCTCCATTCGAGCAAACACTCACTCACATCCCGCAATGTTTCCACATTCAACATCCCGCACTAGAGAACACCTCTTTATTTTATTCTCATATTTTTTTTCTTGTACTTGACAGTATACTTATAATTAATTACTTCCATTATACCTAAAATTATTTTTCGCCAATTTGGACAATGATATGTTTTTCAGGTGATTTGTAACCATTTGGGTCTGAGGGTTAAGACAGGGCTGCCATACATATGGCATAGCAAGGCAAGCAACCCATTTGTGAATCTTAAGAAAGAGTACAAAGGCATATACTGGCAGGAAGATACCATCCCATTTTTCCAGTCCATTGTGCTCCCAAAAGAGTGCACAAGTGTCTCTGAATGCTACACTGAGCTTGCCAATGCAACAAGGTCAAGTAAAAGCTTGGCCCTCTTGATCCTTACTTTCACAAGCTTGGGGATGCAACGGTTAACTTGGATTGAAGCCTAGAATGAGCTGAACCCACCACCACAAACAGCAGCTATGGCTCAACCAAATGGTGTTATGCAGTAGACAATTATGAATGGCCTTTTATGGTTGTGATCATATATCATTCTCCTGTAGTCTTATTTTTAGTTTCTTTTGGTGTTCTCCTATCACTTTTTACCTGTAGGTACTTAATCAATGCTTATCAGAGAATTGTTATTTTACCTCAATTGAAATGGTAGTGAACTTCATTGAAGAACAATTTAAGAAGTGGGTACTTGGTTTTCTATAATTCTATCCCAATCTTAAAAGACTGCCTTTTGACACCAGATCAAAAAACTTTTCCTTTGGGAACAAGAAACCCGTTGAAATGTGACTTTGCATATGAAAAAGTGGGTTGCTAAACTTTGGACTCATGTCAAAATTTCTCTCACTTTTTCATCAGAGAAGGAATCTTTGCTTTACTTCTTAGTTAAGAGCAATGACATTTTCTTTAGAATTGCCCAAAATTCTCACACACCATGGAATTTTAGCTTTCCATATCATTTCAAAACAAATTGAATCTAACTTCTACTTGGTCTCGATCTATACAAGATGACTATTCATTTTCCTCATAGTCATTAGGATAAAGAGAGTCATTAACTTAGTTGGAAAATATTAACCATCTTTTTTACATATCTATCCTCATACTAAACCAAATTTCGTACACACATCAGTATCCATGCCCACATAGCTTTGCTTTACATTTTATAAGTAGGGTTTCCTCATGTAGAGAGTAGCTTGTGTCAATTTTTCCTTTATAGTTTGTGCCTATGGACGTTGGCCACTAAACCACCCACAATTTTCTACAAATATATACCACAATTACAAGATGCACTACAAGCCTTCTTTCTCCTTCTATAGTTCACAATAAATACTTGGTATATACTTGTAATCATAATTCATCTCATGGAGCAGAACCAAATACATTTCCTTGGTTTATCACATCATCAGATTCTCCTACTTTCTCATCAAACCCCACAAATTCTCAAGTGTTCCCTCATTTTCACAGTAACATTAGTGCAGGCTTGATGAAGAAAGAACCAAAAAGTTATCACCATTGTGGATCCTCTTATGGTTCAGTGGGCAATATGAAATCAGGAAGGACAGAAGGTGATGACAAGGATCCCAAGAAGCACAGATATGCATTTCAAACAAGGAGCCAGGTTGACATACTTGATGATGGGTATCTATGGCGAAAATATGGCCAAAAGTCAGTTAAAAGCAGTAAATTTCATTCCTGGCTACCATTCAATTAAATGGTTTTCATGTGCCTTTGTGATATTTGAGCTTTTAGGTATTCTGGTATGTTTGAACACAGAAGATAAGTAATAGGTAGGGATGATAGGGAACATCTTATAACAATGATCACATAGAACCACCAATATTATCTGTATCGGAATATGCATGACTAGATAGAAAGCAAAAAGGTTCACCCCCTTCTGCAGAATGCATGTGATAACCAAAGTTCTGGCGAACATGAGGTGCTTGTTTCTTAGTGGATCAGTTAAAAATGTACTATGCAACTTCACCTTTGTCTAGTTCAGTGTTTATGCTTGAAAATTCCTTCCAATTCTACATTAATGTCTCATTCTGTAGTTTGCCTATTTATGCAGAAGCTACTACAAGTGTACGCACAAAGGATGCAATGTGAAAAAGCAAGTCCAACGCCTTTCCAAAGACGAAGAGATTGCGGTGACCACATATGAAGGAATTCATACACATCCCACTGAGATTTCTGCTGAAAACTTTGAACAGATACTGAGGCACATAAGAACATATACTCTGCCTAAATGAACCAACAATTCCCATGTCACATATAGACATATAGTTGCAGGGTTTTCCAAGGCAGACGGTTTTTGATGCTCTGCTGTACAAATTTGCTTGATCATATGCACAATATAAGTTTTACATGCGATGATGAAAAGGGAGACAAGACAACCAAGATTTTACAAGGTGGTCTCATTACTCATTAGGGGCCCGTTTGGCACTGCTTTTTAGAAACACTTTTATTTAGTAGCGCTTTTATCAGAAACGCTTATGTTAAGAAACACATATAAATTTTTATAAAACTTATAAGTTGTTTATGCAAAAGCACTTGAAAGTGTTTCTTGAGAAAGCACCTGTCAGGTGCTTCTCAAAAAATCCCTTAAAAGTGCTTTTATAACTCAAAAGCACTTTTAATTATTTTTGCCAAACGCTATCAAAAACGCTTTTACTAATTTGAAAGCGATTTTGACAATTTTAAAAGTAGTGCCAAACGGGCCCTAGATATGCTTCTTTAGAAGGTTTGCTCTTCCTAATGTTATTTGGTCATTTTGGTCATGTTATATGCCTTTATTTTTTATTTTTGGTAAACATATGCCTTTATTACTATTACTAGAAATATAAGACTCTCCAAACACCACTACAAGGGTTCTCTGTTCTGCATAAAGAAAAATTAGATCATAAGTAACTGAAAGGAAAGAAAAACATATGGGCTTGTCAACCTCGATGGAGAAGAGGATCAAACAAAGAAGCAATAATTTTTTCATGTACTATCCACCAGACAAAAAGAAAGGGACTAACATTACAAGCAACAAAGATGAGTGAGAGAGATCATGTTGGGACTAAATCACCTCAAAGTTATTCCTCTAGACTATGATAATATATCAAATACATCAAGAATTAAAAAGCTAGGACATTATTAAAAGTAGATATCCATTTTGCTAGTTTGCCCCTTCAAGTAGCCACGCACGCAGCACCAAATGATCCACCCTTCTGAAGCATCATTCAATGAAAAAATTGTCTGTTCAAGCAAAATAAACTGACAAATTAATCATCACTAATATTGCATACATAATGACTAATGGACACATTACTGAAAACAATTATGACCCACATGCCGTATGTAGTTACCTAGGTTATGATATAGTCTTAAAGTGCATTCATTATCAACAACAAGATGAAAATATTTCAACCACATGCTGTCAGTGAAATTAACCGAAACCTCCGCTGTGTAAACTTTTACCACACTGGCATCAACTGCCTCCAACATTAGAAGATAATCCCAAGAATGAATGTTAGACCCTGACAAAGAACAACGTTGACCACACTCATCCCGTGGCAGACAGGCTCCCTTCAGCACTCTCACAAACTGAAGTTGGGCATTCTAGAAGAGAAGCCAAGCCATTTCCATTAGATGTGAGCAATTCAACATTAAATTTACCAAACCATTACTAAGAAATGTACAAGTCAAGCATTGCATTCTAGAATGGCATATTCAGTAAAAGGAAGGAATAATGAGGCATATATTTAGACAATATGGTATACAAAGAAAACACTTGTGCTTTCTTACAAGTTATGTACTGCTAATAATCAGAAAGGGCTTAATGAATAAGAGGTAGATTTCGTTTATACCTGTCGCTTGTTGAACTCATCCATGGCAAAATGGGCAGGCGCTAGTCCTCCAGAACCCATTTTCAGATCAAATCCCAGTTCAGATAAACAAGAGTATCTGCTTGCATATAGTGGAGCTTCTTTCTTCTCCAAAAAACAACTAACTATAGAGAGAGAAATTAAAACATATATAAGCACAATTGCCATATGTCAATTAATATAAATGAAGCATGTTTCAAGCCACCATGATTCAGTGAAAACTGTAAAGTTAATATGAATATTCTTACAATGTTGGTTTTCTTTTCTCATTGCGACTGAATTCAATTTGCAATGATAGCAATCAAAGTAACATGGCATAAAAAAGTTACCTCTGGGATCAAATTTTCCTTTCCCTCTGTTATCAATCAGTTTTAACAAGCTCCCATTATCAACGACAAGACCAAACAATTCGAGAGACAGTATTATGCCACCGGCTTGTTCCGGAACCATTGCTTGGTAAACTTTGACCACATCACCATCAACCGCCTCCAGTGTTAGAAAATAAACCATAATGGCACCAAGTCTCTGCGCACCCTGCCCTCACCACTCTCACAAAATGCAATTGGGAATTCTAAAAGAGAAGTCAAAACATTAGTTAAAGGTACACATTTAAGCACTAATATACACAACTATCATATTTATAATTAGTAAGAAATTAATTTGACTTGTTATAAATTGAGAAAGTTATGATCAATTCCAACCTTTTGCTTGTTGAACTCTTTCACGGCGAAAGAGGCAAGAGCTACAAATGTGGGATTATCCATAGAACAACAATAAAGATAGGCAGGACATATTTGGTCACATCTTTGAAAGATATCCATACTCTGTTCAAATTTGTACAAATTAAGTAGTATGAGCAAAATGGCTGTGTTCCAGCAAACTCGAAATGAGATTTTGTGCATTAACAATTTAACATCAACAAAGTTATCAATGGTAGACCAGTTTTCAACAAGCAAAACCTATTAATTCTTGAATATATATATATATTTACAAATTAGTAAATGCCTCCTGATCAAAGTGAAGACCTAGTAGAAACATAAAAAAAAGGTAATAATTAAGCCGTGGATGCATGGCATTGGCATGACACAAATATATGTACCAGTTTGAAACGACTGAGAAATTTGTCTTTAGTTTCATAGGATGCAGAAGGAGACTTTGAGATTGAAAACACCTTCTTGTTATTGTACTTGTTAAAAGCTGCACTCCCAATTTTAACAGCCCCAACCATGTTTGTAAAATCAGACATAAACTGCATATATAAATACATGATAATCAGTTTAATTAATTCAATTACAAAAATCTTCTTATACAGATATCTAACTTGAAACAATGACCTTAAAAGGGAGTAATGGAGAAGAGACAGATGGCCGGAGAGATGATGACATAAATGGAGCCATATCTGTTCGATCTTTTCACACAGTGACCACTTCTAGAGACAAGGAGACAGAGAAATAGGGGTTCCTGCAAGCTAAAGATGCGGGACTGAGAGCGACAGAATAACAAGTGCTTCAAAATCTTCCAGCTTCGAGAGTGAGAGAAAGAAGGGAGGCGTATAGGGTTTAGTAATGGAATTGATAAGGGCAAAGAAAGAGGGAGAGAGAGTGAGAGAAAGAACTCAAGAAGGGAGGCGTATTTTCTAAAAGGTTTTGTTTTGTTTTTTGTTTTTATTGGTCAAAAGAAAAAAGAGAGGAGTGTTAGGTAAAAACAAAAAAGGAAGAGTAGTGTTGGTTAGATAAAAAAAACAAAAGTACTGTTCAATGTTCGACACTCAGAGACTCAGAGGGTTGGCTTGGATTCGGTTACTTATTACTGTCCTTCGTTAAGCCGGACACGTGGGCTGGGCCCGTACGTTTCTCAAGTATTTTTTGTGTATCTTACATAAGGCTACCCGTCGGTCGGATCGAATCGGTAAATGGCCTTACTGATTCGATTTTCAAAAATTTCGGTAATTCAATTTTAATGCCGATTTCTGAATTGATTTTTTCGGTATTTTTCGGATCCTTCGATTTTCGACATTTTTTGGTATTTTCGGTATTCATCACAAAATACAATCAGTGTGCCAAATCTACACAAGTAGACAACAGAAAAACCATTAATCAAAACAAGATTTACCTGCAATTCCAGATCGGCAACTGAGTTAGGTGAGTACTGTGAGGTAAATCAAGAGTTAGAGAGATGAGAGATGGAACAGTGAGAGTTGAAGAGAGGCAGAGAGAGAGAAAGAGAAAGGGAGCCTCCGACATCTCTGGCTTCGATCCGCCGCCGTGGTTGATCGGATGGAGAATCCGAGCACACCATCGTGCTTAGGTCATCGAGAGGAAGAAGACTTGGGTGGTGGGAAACCTCGACGCCGCCTGGAAGGGAAGTCAACGCCGGCGGCAGTGCCGGATTATGGGTTCTGGTTCTGGGTTTTCAGCTGGATTTTGAGCAATCAACGCTCATGAGAAGAGATAGGAAGGAGAGAGGAAGCTTTTGGGACTGGTCTCGTCGCCATCGACTGCTGGACGAGAGAGATCTTGTCGGAGAAGGTAATCGGTNAACTACTAAGTACTAATTAGTTTATAACTTTATAACTTTATATATAACTATATATTATATACATAAACAATGTTAGATATATATCACATTATAGAGTAATTAATAAATAATAATGGACTTAGTGTATAGAGTTTAGTGTTTAGAAATTAAAATTGTATGCTTAATTGGGTTTTAAGTTTTAAGTTTTAACTTTTATTTATAGTGTATAGGATATTAATAGAGTTTAGTGTATTTAACTTTTAAGTTTTAAGTTTAGCATATAAGATAAAGTGTATAGACCATAGAAAATATATAATATATAAGGTAAAGTGTCTAAAACTATAAGTTATAACTAAAAGTCTAAAACTATATACTAATTAGTAATTTTATTATATAGGGTATAAGTATAACTAAAATTATATATTAAAACATTATTATATAAGTAGTTTATACTTTGTACTATATACTATATAGAGTTATAAATTATATACTATATAATTATATAAACTATATGGTATTATAAACTATATACTATGTAAACTATAAACTATAAACTATATAAACTATATACTAAGCATATTAATGTAATAATAATACATATAAATATATATAACCATATACTAACCATATTAAATTATTAATGTAATAATATTACATATAAATATATATATAACTAAATTTCGGTAATTGTTTCAGATTTTTCGATAATAATTGATTCGGTTGCTTTCGGTCATAATTTTTGGTAATCTGTCGGTTTACCATCTTTTTTCGGTTTTTACCAGAACAAAACGAACTTTTTCGGTAATTTTTGGGTTTCGGATTTTCGATTTTCGGCTTGTTAAAATCGATTTACCAAACAAAAAAATTTCGATCGGTAATCGGTCGGTTCACTAAATACCAAAGCAATGGGCAGCCCTAATCTTACCATCTTATATTAAGGAAAGAAGAAGGCCAAGATTTTGACTCTTGCTGCTGTGCAGGAATAATTTTTTTTTTTTTGCCAGATAAATTTCTTCTTTTAACTATTGAAGTCTTAAAATTAACGATCAAAGATCTTAGTCAACTATATGATATAGACTTTTCCTTTTCAAATTGAGGAAATTACAAATTTAGTTCACTTATTTTATATTTAATTCAATTTTGAATCATGATATTTTTTAAGTTTAATTTTGATTCACTTATTATATACTTAATTTAATTTTAATCTACGATATTTTTAAGTTATTTTAGTTGTGTTTTCTTCAATTATAATTGAAGTATAAATTATATTTCATTATTTCTTAATTATAGGAACTAATTTGGAATATTAGAATCAAAGAGAATTGAAGTTTGAAAAATCTAAAAAATTTTCTAAGAAAAATTGATAGTTTCAGGTACCATACTTTGGAGTAAATTATCTTGAGTTTTAGAACTCCGATTTAAATGATATTTATATGGTTGTAAAAAGAAAATGCAAAGCTTTAAACAAGTATATGTTTGCTTAATTTGATTGATATTGTAAGACCCCGTATTTTTTAAGGAGTTATTTTAAATATTTGCGAATTTATTTTAAGGATTTTGGAAATTTATTTGGAAATTTAAAAGGTTTTGGTTTAATTTTTAATTTTTATTTTAAAATGGGCTTGACCCAAAGTTGACTTTTAAATTGAATGGGCTTTTGATTTTGACTTTGGACTCGTTAGGTAGGTCTCGAACCCACGAGTTCGTAGACAAGCGGCACGCGTCAATCGGAACTACGTTTTGAAAGATACGGGCTTTTGAAGTGAGTGGCAAACTTGTAATTTTTACGAAAGTGGTTTTTAAAACCCAAAACGTCAGACATTTCTCTCTCTCTCTCTCTCTCTCTCTCTCTCTCTCTCCCGCGTCTCTCTCGCCCCTCACACTCGCCGCCCTTGTCGCCGGCGCATGGCGGCGCGTCCGGCGGCGGCTGGGCTGGCTGTTTGGCCCAGGTTGTTCGCCTCTCTCTCCTCTTCCTCCCAGTGGCAGCGGCTAACCCAGAAACCCAATGACGACAGAGAATCGGCGTTAGACAGAGAAGGTCTTCTCGCCGGCGATCTAACTTTTCCGGCCACGACGCGACTCCGGACTACCACAGATGGTTTCCCCTCGTCGCGGCGAGCCTCCCTGTGCTCTTCCCTAGCTCCGACGACCTCCCACGGCGGCGAATCGAAGCCACAAGGCCGATCGTCTTCTCCGGCCAGATTCGGCCATTTCCGACGAGAATTGGCCGTCGACCTAGGTATAAAGGTTGATCCTCTCGACGTCTCCGTCGTGACTGTGTGATTCGTTTACGTTGATTTTGAGTTTTGAAAATCGTGCAGGTTGACCACCACGGACCACCGCGGGTCCCGTCGCGTTTGGCCACACCGATGGCTGGAATTGTTGATTTTTGGCCTCTGGCCAGTCACCCGAAGCTTGTGGTGAGTTTTCGGTGATTTTTGTGTGTTGTTTGGGGCGGGGCAGCCACCATGTGTGGTGGTGGCCGCCCGTTTCGGTCGTCAGTGGCCCAATTGTGTTTTCTGAATTGTGTTTGTTGATTGTCTGGTCTTAACAGGTACACGAGCTCGGGAAATCTCATTCCCGATGCCGTTATGCTGCCGGATTGGAGATCCGAGCAAAGGAGCCATGAACGGCATTTTTTTCATTTTACGTGGTTAAATTGTGAGTGAAACTTATCCGGTTATATTGTTGAGTACCGTAGATGAAATGATCTGTTTTGTGTGTTTGTTGCTTTATGTTTGGAAGGCTAAGTGTAGGATTTGGATTATGAGAATGATTTGATGAGGATTTAAGGCTAGGGAATTATTTAGGAATTATAGGGTTGCCCGAGAATAATTGCTGGATTAGAGAAGAAATACTTATTGTCGGGGATTAATGAAAATGATTAGGTAATTATCTTACAGAATAATCAAGTTACTTGTGAAGAAGCATTTGGTATGATTTGAGTGACAAACAAGTGAGAGGTCATGAGCAAGAATCAATTTCAGAAGGGATTCCTTGATTCGGCATAGCTCGAAGTAAACTGAGAGTAAATGTTTAAAGAATAATTTGTCTGACAACAAGTGTTGACGATGATGCATATGTAGAGATGAATCTGAGGAGAAATACATAGGGCATTATTACATTGTGAAAACAAGGATAGTTATGAGATGGTTCTGAGAATGTTGTGATTGAGGTTGTGTGAGAAATCCTGCCTGCTCGTGCATTGATTCGCTCTGCACGAGAAGTGGCGAACATCCTGCCTGCTCGTGCATTGATTCGCTCTGCACGAGAAGTGGCGAGCATCCTGCCTGCTCGTGCATTGATTCGCTCTGCACGAGAAGTGGCGAGCATCCTGCCTGCTCGTGCATTGATTCGCTCTGCACGAGAAGTGGCGAGCATCCTGCCTGCTCGTGCATTGATTCGCTCTGCACGAGAAGTGGCGAGCATCCTGCCTGCTCGTGCATTGATTCGCTCTGCACGAGAAGTGGCGAGCATCCCTGCCTGCTCGTGTATAGATTCGCTCTGCACGAGAAGTGGCGAGCATACCTGCCTGCCCGTGCATCGATCCGCTCTGCACGGGAAGTGGCGAGCGATTTACAGTTTGTGGAGTGAGGTTTTGGTTGTGGAGTATTATTTGCTTTTCAGAGTTTGACTTACAGTTTTGAGATGATTTAAAAATGGATTGTGAAAAGGTTTTAAAGTTGGGGAATTTCAAAGAGCGACGAGAGTGAGATTAGGGGGATTTCAAAGAGCGACGTGAGTGAAATTAGATAGTCTATTTCGTTGCTTTGTGTGCTTGTGTGCATTTATTTGCTAGGACTTGATTTGACTAGGACTTGGTAAGTCCAGGCTTGAATCTTGAGGATGGAATTGATGAATGGATTATGCATTGAGGTTATGAGTTAGGATGTGAATGATTCGAGATTGAGGTTAATAGTTGACGTTTACGCAATTGATTTGCCAGAATGAGGATTATTATTTATTGATGGGATTTAAGATGTGAATTTGAGGAATTATGTTTATTTTGATGCTTGGATGATTTGTGATGAAATTGTGATGTGAATCAGTAATTGTGGGTGTTTTAACGGATAAATTTTTGAGGTTTATTATTTCGTTATTTCACTTATACGAGCTCTAGTGAGAGTTAGCGTGTATTAGCCTATAATTAGCCTATAATTAGTTGCTGTAATTAGTTGTCAATTAGCAATAAGTTAGCAGTCTTAATTGTATAGTTGACTTACCATCTTTGGTATTTGTATCCTGTATAAATACACACAGTATAATGAAGATTATTCATTCAGCCTAATTATAATTCTCAATTTGGTATCAGAGCTGATGGCTAAAGTTTTTTCTTCCGCTGCCTAATCTCTATTCTTGCTGAAAGCAAACCCTAAATTCTACAAAATACTTAGGAAATACAAATACTAGTATTTTTTCTGTACCTACATTCATCTGCCCAGAAGACAACGACGACCAGCAGACGCCGACAACACCCAGAAGTTGGCGACGCTGCTGCCCAGAAGACGACGACCAGCTGACGACGACGCCGCCCAGACGACGACGACGCTGCCCAGATAACGACGTCGCCGCCATCCAGGAACGCCGTCGATCCTTACTGCTTGCAGCGCCGTCGATCCCTCCTGCCTGCAGCGCCGCCGATCCTTTCACGACTCCTTCTGACGCCGATCCTTTGTTCCAAGTTCCAACAAGTGGTTTCTGTTCTCTGCTTATAACAGAACTCAGATTGCACAGGATCTAGAAGTTGTCTCTGCGTGGCTGGTTTTGTGATTTCTGCCTTTAAATCAGTGACTTTTGTAACTTCTGTTTTTCACTCTTCTGGTTAATAGAATTAAGCATATCTGATATGTTTGACGGAAAAATGACTCCTGACAGCAAGATGCCAACTGCTGTGACCATTCAGGATAATTCCTCTCAAATCCATATGAAATTGGATGGTACAAATTATCGTGTTTGGTCTAAAATTCTAGAGATGCATATTGCAGGTAGAAAAAAGAAAGGCTATATTACTGGAAGGAAAGTTGCGCCTGCTGTTGATGATTCGGCCTATGATGAATGGGAAGCTGAGGATGCTATGGTAAAATCATGGCTTATTAATTCCATGACACCTAACCTTATGTCTCATTTTGTTCAGTGTGGAACATCAAAGGAGGTTTGGGATGCTGTTAAGAGGAGCTAT
Source organism: Dryas drummondii (assembly GCA_003254865.1). NCBI lineage: Eukaryota > Viridiplantae > Streptophyta > Magnoliopsida > Rosales > Rosaceae > Dryas > Dryas drummondii. Next base: position 658,752 of record QANW01001990.1, on the reverse strand, counting down.
TTGGATGTCTCTGATTCTTCTCAAGTTTATGAACTGATGAAGAAAACTTTTCAGCTACGTCAAGATGGTCGGACTCTCACAGAATACTACAATGAGATGAACTCCATTTTTATGGAGTTAGATTATCGGAGGCCTAATGACATGGAGTGTACGGCTGATATTGAAAAGCAAAGGAAGCGCATCGCCGAAGATAGAGTTTATATGTTCCTTGCAGGTCTTGATCACAGTTTGGATCAAGTTAGCAGTCGGGTTTTGGCGACTTCTCCTTTGCCCAGCCTGGAAGAGACATACTCACTGGTTCGTCGGGAAGCACAACGACGGGTTACAATGGGAACTGAAGTTTCTTCTGAGGCATCAGCCCTGGTAGTCCAGAAGGGTAGCCTTCGGTCAGCCTCACCTCCTGCTCCTACTTATGGTCCATCTGACCCTCTTACTCGTCGCTGCACTCACTGCAATGGTACCAGACATACCGTCGACGTTTGCTGGAAGAAGCATGGCTACCCGGAGTGGTATAAGCTGAAGCAAGCTGAGAGAAAGAACAAGAAATCTTCTCAGGCTGCCCTTGCTGACACATCTCCTTCTTCTGCTTCTCATGTCTCACGAGTGTCTTCTCAAGGAGGTAATTTTGGTTTAGCCTTTATTTCTTCTGCTAATAACACTTGGGTTATTGATTCAGGGGCTACTGATCATATGACTAGTAATTCTTCCTTGTTTGATTCTCTAATATCTCCACCTGTTAAGTCTGTTCAGGTTGCTGATGGGACTCCCATGCCAGTTACAGGGGCCGGGAATGTCTCACTTTCCCCCACGTTCTCCATGTCTTCTGTCTTACTTGCTCCTACTCTCTCTAATAACCTTCTTTCTATTAGCCAGCTTACCAAGCGTCTCAACTGTTCTGTAACCTTTCATTCTACTCATTGTGTGTTTCAGGACAATCTCACGAAGACGACGATTGGCATTGGTAAGGAGAGAGGAGGTCTGTACTACTTGGAGGGGGCCATGGCATTGCAATCCGAATCTAGTCGTGGCTTTCATGTAGAGAGAGAGAGGTCTGATAGGGAAAAAATTCTTTTATGGCATTGTCGTTTAGGTCATTCTTCATTTGCCTACTTAGAACGTTTATTTCCTAAGTTGTTTTGCAATGTTTCTATTTCTAGCTTACGATGTGAACAATGCATTTTTGCTAAAAATCATCGTGTTCCTTTCAAACTCAGTTCCAATAAAAGCTCGAAACCTTTTTCTTGTGTTTATACTGATGTTTGGGGTCCTTTTTCTACCCCGTCTGCTTCGGGTCATAAATACTTTGTTTCATTTATTGATGACTGCACTAGGGTAAGCTGGGTGTATTTGCTAAAGTCTAAGAGTGACGTTATCCATGTTATTCCTCAATTTTACAAAATGATTGTCACACAGTTTCATACTCAGGTTCAGGTTTTTCATTCTGATAATGGTCGTGAATTTGTGAATCAGTCTCTTGCTGATTTCTTCAAACTCCATGGCATCCTTCACCAGACAACGTGTGCCTACACACCACAACAGAACGGTATAGCAGAACGTAAGAACCGGCATCTCCTAGAGGTAGCTAGGGCCTTATGTTTTACTATGCATGTTCCTAAACGTTTCTGGGCAGATGCTGTCATGACTGCTGTTTTTCTTATCAATCGAATGCCTGCCCGTATCATTGACTACCAAACTCCTTTGAGGATGTTATCACGGTTCCACTCTATTCCTTCTACCCTTAATCTTTGTCCTAAGATTTTTGGTTGTCTGTGTTATGTTCATGTTCATTCTCTTCATAGGGATAAGCTTGATCCACGTGCTATTCGGTGTGTCTTTCTTGGATACTCTAATTCTCAAAAGGGATATAAGTGTTTTCATCCCCCTACGGGTAAATACTATGTCTCTATGGACGTTCAATTCTGTGAACGAGTGTCTTATTTTTCTGGGGATGTGTCTTTGATTCCTCTTCCGGGGGAGATTAATAGTAAGGAAGAGGAACAGTTATGGTTGGCAGAAAAAAGATTGTGGATTTCAAGTAAGGGGGAGGATTCAGCTACTTTGGGTGAGGGGGAGATTTCTAATACCCCAAATCTTATGGAGACTGAATCCGAACCTGAAGAAGGTAGGGGTGAAAGGCCAGCACAGTTGTTCCAAAAACACTATACAAGAAAGAACAAAGATGCTACTGCCGTGCCTCCTTCTGATTCCAGTACTTCTCTTGATGATACTACCATGCCATCGGATGACTCTTCCAAGGTTAATTCTGAGGTACATGTCTCTTCTCCTATAACCCTTGATAATGATTTGGACTCTAATCCTATAGTTTCAAATTCTTCTTATTTGGATCCTACCACTGTAGCTTCAGATTCTGCTGACTTGAATTTACAAGTCAGTGGTCAGGGTAGGAAATATCCTCTTTGTGATCGTAAAGAACCTGATAGGTTTGGTTTCTCCAAGTCATCTTCTAATGTCATTTATCCAATGTCTGATTTCATCTCATATCATCGGTTGTCTAAATCTCATCTAGCTTTTGCCCTTCAGTTGTCTTCTGTGTCTGTTCCTAGTCATTTTCAGGAAGCCCTTGGAGACCCCAAGTGGAAGAATGCTATGGTAGAAGAGATGGAGGCTCTCCAAAAGAACTCTACTTGGGAGATGGTCGAGTTACCTCGGGAAAAAAAGACAGTAGGGTGTAAGTGGGTATTTACGGTGAAGTATAAGTCAGATGGGACAGTGGACAGGTACAAGGCTAGACTAGTAGCCAAGGGTTACACCCAGACTTATGGGATTGACTATCAAGAGACCTTTGCCCCTGTAGCCAAGATGAACACTGTTAGGGTCATACTCTCTCTTGCAGTTAATCTGGACTGGCCGCTACGACAGTTTGATGTGAAGAATGCATTTCTTCATGGTGATCTAGAAGAGGAGGTGTATATGGATCCTCCTCCAGGATTTACACCAAAAGGGGGTAAAGTATGCAAGCTGAAGAAGGCGTTGTATGGATTGAAGCAGTCGCCGAGGGCTTGGTTTGGCAGGTTTAGCTACTCAATGAGAAAGTATGGTTTTAGGCAAGCTTTGGCGGATCACACTCTGTTCTATAAAAGGGATGGTGATAATATTACCTTGCTTATTGTTTATGTTGATGATATGATTGTTACAGGCAGTGACATACGTGAGATAGAGAAGCTTTGGAGCTATCTGGCCAGGGAGTTTGAAATGAAAGACTTGGGAGTTCTAAAATACTTCTTGGGCATTGAAGTATCTCGATCCAAGCAAGGAATTTTTCTCTCTCAACGGAAGTATGTATTAGATATCTTGGCCGAAACTGGTAACTCTGCCTGCGAACCTGTGGATACTCCTATTGAGGTGAACCATGGTCTAGCTGTCTATGCTCATCAGGTTCCAACGAACAAGGAGAGGTATTAGAGGTTAGTAGGGAAGTTGATCTATCTAGCTCATACTAGACCTGACATCATATGCAGTTAGTGTTGTGAGTCAATTTATGCATAATCCGAGTGATAGACATATGGATGCAGTGAATCGTGTTTTGGCTTATCTGAAATCCTCTCCAGGTAAAGGTGTTATGTTCTCCAAGCATGGTCACCTAGATATTGTGGGATATACTGATTCTGACTTTGCTGGATCCAAGTTGGATAGAAAGTCTACTTCTGGGTATGTGTCATTTGTTGGGGGCAACTTGGTAACTTGGAGGAGTAAGAAACAGAAGGTGGTATCTTTATCTAGTGCAGAAGCTGAATACCGTGCCCTTCATCATGCGACTACTGAGCTTGCTTGGCTCAAAATTCTCTTGGATGAACTCGGGTATGGTCCTCAAAAACCGATGGTGCTCTTTTGTGATAACACAGCGGCTATTGAAATTGCTAATAATCTGGTGCAGCATGATCGAACCAAGCACATTGAGCTTGACAGAAACTACATCAAGGATAATTTAGATTCTGGTGTGATTGAGGTTCCTTATATTAGGAGTGCAGATCAGCTGGCTGATATGATGACTCATGCCGTGACTAGTGGTTCTTTCCATACATCGCTATCCAAGTTGGGCATGTGCGATATTTATGCACCAACTTGAGGGGGAGAGTTAGCGTGTATTAGCCTATAATTAGCCTATAATTAGTTGCTGTAATTAGTTGTCAATTATCAATAAGTTAGCAGTCTTAATTGTATAGTTGACTTACCATCTTTGGTATTTGTATCCTGTATAAATACACACAGTATAATGAAGATTATTCATTCAGCCTAATTATAATTCTCAATTGTGAGCTTACAGGGTTATTTGTTTGAATGACCCGGTGTACCATGGATATGGTGCAGTGTGGTTATTGGTGTTTTGCAGGTTAAGCAGGCTGAGGAGGCAGTGAGGAGAAGACGAGGCAGAGGGACTTATTTTAATTTGATTCAATTGATTTTATACAGTGAATTTTACATAAATGTTTTGAGCTCCCACTCTGATTTATTTAACATATTTATTTATTATATTAAGTGCATGGCTCATTCTTTGAAAAGAGGTTTAAAGGACAAAGTTTCAGTGTATTTTTGGGCCCTAGGATCGGGGCGTTACAGATTGGTATCAGAGCTAGACCCGGCCGGAAGTGTGTGGATTGCAAGACCCAGGGACCAAGACCCTGAGTGGGCGGCTGCGCGAGGCAGTGGCGGGCTACCAGGTGAGGAGAAGTGAGTGATCCCACACTGCCCGGGTGAGGAATGGTGATGTTACAGAAAGTTTGAGGAAATCAGTTGAGAAAGTGTTTGAGAAACCAGTTTGAGAAAATCAGTTGAGAACTCAGTTTGAGAAAATCAGTTCAGGAAATGTTTGTGAAAGCCAGTTTGAGAAAGAAAATGATTTTCAAGTGATTTCAGAAATGTATTTTATTTGAGCCATGAAAATGTTTGAGAAAGTTTTGAGAAATGTCCCCTGCACTGCCATCGCCTCTCTGCTCCTCAGCAAGTTCAGGAAAGTTGGAAGTTGGAGACTTACTAAAAGGTTTGAATTTAGAAGAGTTGGAAGGTTTGAGTAAGATTATTAGTTAGAGAACAAAGGTTTAAGGGAAATAGTAGAGTAGTATCTTTAGTTGGTTGAAGAGTTAGTTCACCGGGTAAGTAGAGTTTTGAAGTAGTGGCCAGGTAGGACCTAGGCTGTTGTTTGTTTGTCGGAACTCAGCGGTTAATGTTTTGCGATCTCAAGTGGCAATGCTTCAGAAGTGGTTGAGCGACTTGCACATGAACCCATTTGGACAATTACACTATTTATAAAGCCCAAACACGGAAGCCAATCATCCTTGAGAAATTTTTTTTTGGTTCAATGTTGATGAATTGAAATTGGGATATTAATAAATGTTCTATATATGTATTTTGAACCATTTAGGTTGTTGTGGTTTATCGCATTTGGAGAAGGCTGGCACAATAACCACCATGCTTTTAAATACTCAGCTTGTCAAGGTTTGGAATGGTGGCAAATTTACTTTTCTTGGTATGTAATCAAGTTTCTTTAAGAAATTGGATTGGCAACCGATGTTAAAGCTCCAACTGAATGACAAAAGCAACGAAAAGCTCTAAGTAGTGGAAGCATGGTTGCTAATTAAAGATTACATTTGAACACATTTGCAGTGCTATATACGTCGAATATTTAACCAGCTTCATATTCGATCTATCTTGATTATTACTTTTAGGGCATGTTTCTAAATTGGAATCGGAATGAGCGTGAATCGAAATGAGAATGAATCAGAATGAATAGAAATCAGAATCAGCTATTATATTTTAATCCATTATATTATTTACAATTTTAGAAAATTATAATTAAATATCAAATCCTAATAATTTTTTGATATAGCATGAAGACCATATAATATTTCAATTGCACTACCAAATTTAAATGTAGTTTTTTAGATTAGGTTACAAATATATTGGCCTCTTTGATTTGAGTATTTTACATTTGACATTTTTGTCATTTGGCCCACATATGATGGGTGTTATTTAAAATTTATAAGGTTTTCACAAAATTGCCCTTGAGGCTTTTATATTATCTTAAAAATTTGCTAATGTAGTCTCAACTTCACATTTAGTTGTAACTATACGACACTCACAACTTCAAATTTAGTTGTGACTGAACGATAGTCACATCTAAGTTGTGAGACAGTCACAGTTAAGTTGTGACTTAATTAAATTTTTTTTAGAGGACTATAATATAGTATAAATAAAGATCAAAACAATATTTTTACTCAAAATAATATATAGTATAATGGTGTGAGTTGTGTCTTTCAATTTACCAAGACAGTTACAGTTAAGTTGTGACTAGATTGATTCAATTTTATTTTAATACGATATAGTATAAATTAATGTAATATTTGTGATATAATATTATTTTTATTTTTTTATGGTTCAAGTTCATTTTTGCCCATGAACTATAGGACCTATTTCAAATGGCTACATGTACTATCAAATGTTTCAAATAAACCCATAAACTAAATGAAAGTATACAAAATAGCCCATCTGTCAAATATTAGAGGGGTAATTTTGTCATTTCATCAATTAACAATATTTATTATTATTT
>QANW01001990.1:620470-652092 GCA_003254865.1 Dryas drummondii | reverse complement strand
TCCCCCCCCCCCCTCCCCCCCCCTCCCTCTCTCTCTCTCTCTCTCTCTCTCTCTCTCCCGCTACAACCCCAGCCACTTCTCCCACCCCCACGTCGACAACCTCTACCGCCACTTCTAATCCTATTACGACGTGCTCGACCTCACCGCCTCAAACGACGTCATCGCCGTCGCTCAGCTCTTTCACCCCGACTGGCGCACTCTTCTCGAGAAGCCCTTCCTCTGGCTCAACAACTTCTAACCCTACGTCTTCACCAACCTCCTCAGCTTCTTCCTCGACCGAAACAACACGTCGGACTCCGAAACCAACGACGACAGAANGCAAGGTGGCGGGGGTGGGGAAACAGGCTGGGGTGGGGTTTTTTTATAATTATTTTAGTATATTAATTTTGGTTATTTAAATAATAATTAAATATTGTTAATTGATGAAATGACAAAATTACCCCTTTAATATTTAACAGACGGGCTATTTTGTATACTTTCGTTTAGTTTATGGATTCATTTGAAACATGATAGTACATGGAGCCATTTGAAATAGGCCCTATAGTTCATAGGCAAAAATGAACTTGAACCTTTTTTTTATTATAGTGGCATATGATGTAATATTTGTAAATTCTAATACATTTTACTTTATTATTTTGTTAACTTTTTAACTAGTAGCTAATCTAAAATACTATTTAATTTTGATACCTAAATTAAAAAATTATTGAAATTTAGTAGTAACATCAATGGACCTTTACAATTTTAATATTCACAATTTTAATATTTTTATTTATTAATCCATTTGCTAAGTATTTATATTTACAATTTATTTCTATCAACTATTTAATATTCACAATTTTTTAATCTATTATATTTCTATCAACTATTTATTAATCACAATTTTTTAAATGATAAATATTCATTTAAATATTCATTTTAAATGATAAAATAAAGGATATTTTTTGTTTTTCATAAAAAATGTGGGGGCATTTTGGACATGAAAATTTCATTCTGATGACCCTTCCCTCATTTTGGACATGAAAATCTCATTTTGGTGGGCCCTACATGCATTCCCTTTCCCTCCAAGTTTAGTAAACAAAGAAATGTGAATTATTCTCATTCCTAACTGTTAAGTAAACAAGGGAATAAGAATGATTCTCATTCTCAACTATTAAGTAAACACATGAATGAGAATGAGAATGATTCCCAAATGTTAGTAAACACAAGAATGAGAATCATTCTCATTCCCTTGAGGTAAACATGCCCTAACAGTTGGGAATGAGAATGAGAATTATTCCCTTGTTTACTAAACTTAGGGGGAAATGGAATGCATGTGGGGCCCACCAAAATTAGAAATGAGATTCTTTATGGGGGGTCCGAAATGAGGGAGCGGGAATCATAATGAAATTTTCATGTCTAAAATGCCCCCACATTTTTTATGAAAAATAAAAAATATCCTTTATTTTATCATTTAAAATGAATATTTAAATAAATATTCATCTTTTAAATATTTATCATTTAAAAAATTGTGATTAATAAATATAATGGATTAAAAAAATTGTGAATATTAAATAGTTGATAGAAATAAATTGTAAATATAAATAGTTAGCAAATGGATTAATAAATAAAAATATTAAATTTGTGAATATTAATAAATACAAATATTAAAATTGTGAATATTAAAATTGTGATTAATAAATAGTTGATAGAAATAAAAATAGTAGTAAAATGAATATTTATCATTTAAAAAATTGTGATTAATAAATAGCATCTAAAAATATAAGGGCATTTTAGTAATCAAACTCATTTTTATTCTGATTCCTACTAGTTAGTAAATACGTTTATGGAAATCAACTTTATTTTCATTTTCATTACTAATAGTTAGTAAACACGTTAATGAGAATGATTGATTCTGATTCTTGTTCATTCTGATTCCTATTCATTCTGATTCATTATCATTCTGATTTTTGCTCATTTTGATTCATGTTTATTCTGATTCATGTTCATTCTGATTCTTACTTATTCCGATTCCAGTTTAGTAAACATGCCCTTGAGTAAACACAAAAATGAGAATAAGAATGATTTTTAAATGTTAGTAAACACAGGAATGAGAATCATTCACATTCCCCCATTCTCATTCCTTTTAGGTAAACATGCCCTAAGTAATATCATAGGAGATTGTTACTGCTAGACAGTAGCAATAGGTAATTATTACTATTAGACAAAGTGGGAAGGCAAAGTTTGTGTAAGGCTTACAAAGGCCACATCAGACCAAATATGGCCTCTATTCAAAGACTTCTTCAACTTCCACAAGTGGTTTCCAGCCTTGCCACGCGTTACGACATCCACGGGACCAACGGTAAGTTGGCTGCATCAGATACTGCCCTGGGTCCTCAATCCCATCCAACGGTGATGAGACCCTCGCCAATTGGTCCAAGGAAAGATTAATAGCCGTTAATGATGGTGAATGTAGTTTGAGCTATGAGATCGTGGACAATAACATTGGATTCAATTTATCGAGGTAAGAGAGATGAGAGAGGTGAGAGGGGTTGGGTTTTGGGGGGTGGCGGCGACATGGGAGATCGAGAGAGATGAGAGAGGCGAGAGGAGAGATGTGAGTCGGGGAGAGAGAGAATGTGAGAGAGAGAGAGAGAGAGAGAGTTTTGTGTTAAAAAAATAATAATAATAATAATATGTTAACTCAAGATTAATTTTTTAAACATATATCATGATCGATTTGAGAAGGGATAAAGGAAGTGAGCAAAACTGCATTAAAAAAATAGTATCTTGTACTTTTATGAATTTTTCACCTTTACCTTGTACCCATATAAATTGAGAGCTGCTATTTGCATACTCATAAATTTTTTTTTGCACACTCCTAACAACTTAATTTGTGAAATTATCTAATTGACACAAAGAGAAATGACCAAAAAGAACAACCATTATTATTTGAAAAAAAAAAAAACTCTCCTTACACACCCAACCCAACACTCTTACACACCTCACCCAACACTCTTAAACCTCAGCCAAAATAATCCTAAAACTCTCATTGCACACCCCCTCCTCTCACAACCTTATGTCTTCATCTTTCCTCCATTAAACCCTAAGTTTTCTCTCTTAGTCACATATAGGGAATAATATTGTAGCAATACATATTAGTTTTCATGAATGGAGCATTCACTCGTCCCTTATGCGCCTTCAGACGAGGTATGATAATAATTTTTTGTGTTTTTTTTTGTGTTTTTCATTTTCTGTTCGCTCGACAGATGACTACCGAACAAAACTAATATATTCGGTGGTTACCTACCGAATTAAAATTACAAAAAAAATTTAAAAAAATCCATTCGGTGACTGGTTGCCGAATAAACTTACAAATTTCGACAGTAATCTACCGAAAGTTTTACATATGTTCGGAAGACATCTGTCGAATGAAGTATTTTTCTTACGTAAAATCGATTTTGTTCGCTAGTCAACTGTCGAACGAAGGTTATTGGTTCGGCAGATTACTACCGAACAAATTCACTTTGTTCGGTAACCTTCTACCAAACACACTGTTTTAACATAATTTTCATGTTTTATGTGTAGCATGATGAACAATATGAGCAATACGGTGGTGTTTATACTCGAAACAGCAAGGTTGAGGACTACATTGGGGCCAAGGTTGAGGTCGAGGTCGAGGTTGAGGACAGGGTTTTGACCGAATACTCATGTGACTATAGTAATGAATTCACAACAAACGAGGTATGAATTTGTTATTTGGGAAATATATGTTGTAAATGTAGTTGAAATGTGAATAATGTAAAATATATATGTGTAGATAATTCATTCGAGGGATGCATTGGTTAACTGGGCACGTGCACAAGGAAGGACGAACAGCATAGTCATTGTCATTATGAGGTCTAATACAGCAGGGGTAGGGAAGAAGAAAGCTAGAGTGTTCCTTGGTTGCGAACGAAGTAGTCGCCATAGGCCATCCAAGTATGATGCCGATAGTTGTGTAGTAAAACGTCCTAAGGATGGTAGGGACTCTACTACAAAAAGATGTGGATGCTCCTTCTCATTAAAAGGTGTGCAAACTGGTAATAAGGATGAATGGAAGCTAAGTGTGGTATGTGCAGTGCATAACCATAGAGTTTTAGTTACTGGTGAAGGACATTCATTTGTGGGGAGATTATTTGAAACAGAGAGTTCTTTATTGGTGGATATGTCTAAGAGTTTAGTGAAACCGAAGCAGATTTTGACCATTTTAAAGGAAATGGATGATTCGAATACAACAACAATCAAAACAATATACAATGTCAGACACCTCAATAGGGTGAAAGAGAAGGCTGGAAAAACCGAAATGCAGTGTTTGCTAAGTAAGTTATCTGAACACAAATACTTTGAGTGACATAGATGTTCTGGTGGTGATGATATTGTGACTGATTTGTTTTGGAGCCACCCTGGGTGTGTTGATCTGTTACGTGCATTTCCACATGTATTGATTATGGATTGCATGTATAAGACTAATAGATACTGTTTGCCACTCTTTGAGATTGTTGGGGTCACATCCACAAACATGACTTTCTTAGTTGCATTTGCTTATATTAGTTATGAGAAAGAAGACAATTACATTTAGGCTTTGACTAGATTGAAGTCGTTACTCAGTGATGATTGTCTTCCTGGTGTGATTGTCAAAGACCGAGATCTAGCACTCATGAATGCAATTTGTGCTGTTTTTCCTAGTGCTAGACATTTATTGTGTAGGTGGCACATTAGCAAAAATGTGATGACAAAGTTTGGAACCAAGGATGATTAAGATAAGTTTTATAGTTCGTGGTATTCCTTGGTAAATTCAACGTCAGAAGATGTGTATGTAAGAGATTTACAGCAGATTGAATCTAAGTTTGGTTGGGTTCCTGGAGTTATTGACTATTTGAAGGACACTTGGTTAATATCTTTTAAGGAGAAGTTCGTGGCTGTATGGACAGACACATGTATGCATTTTGGTAATACAACTTCCAATATGTAAACACTTTCACATATCTGGCATTACTGGTTAATTATTATATTGTGTTGCATATAAACTAACTTGACTCTATTAATAGGACGGAAAGTGCACACGCGAAGCTAAAAGGGGAACTTGGCTCTAGCCAACTTCCCTTTGATACCTCTTGGGCACATATTCACTAATTATTAGTATTGCAGCATACACACATTAAGGCATCATTTGAAAAGAGTTGAACGTTTGTCCAAGTCAAAATGATACAGCCGGAATTGAAGGATTTGATTGGTTATATATCTATGGCGGCATTGACTATAATTGCTTGTGTGATTGGCCGGTAATTTAGATACTAATTAATTGGCATTACTAACTTGAACACTTCATTAATGTGATACTCACTACCTAATATAATTTTATTTTTTTTGTAGGGCCGATTCGAATCTGATCGGAACATTACCATGTGATTGCACCATTCGCCATACACACTGTTTGTCATGTGCAAATGAAATTTTGTCGTATAGACGACGTAAGATGCATATTCCACTTGATTCAGTGCATCCCCGTTGGAGAAAGTTGGATATGCTTCACGAACCACAAGTCATTGTGTCAAATCCACCGGTTCAGTCAACACTTGATAGACTAGTAATATGGATGGAAGGACAAAATGAGGACACTAAGAGGATGATAAGTTTGAAAATATAAGAGCTTATGAATCCAGAGATGACGGGGCTAAAAGAACCACGTGCGAAGGTTAAGACTAAAGGGCGCCCTAGTAAAGCCGAAAATTCTACCCGCCGTTTGCTATTTGCATTTGAATATGCACTTTCGGGTCAAGATAGCCACTCACCATCACCTACAATATGTACAGTTGGCACTAATTCGCCAAAGAAAATGTCAAAGGCACGAGTATCCAAATTGAAGGTATATAATTCATTCCAACCAGATGATCTTACTTTATTTTACTAATACTCATTGCATAATCAAATTTATTTATTTTTTTGTACAGGCATATAAGACATCACTCACGCCATCTGTTCCGACCCACTGGTATACACAGCAATTCAAAGCTAGCATTAGGTCATTCATTAACGATGCCACTGATGTGAAATCCGACGGTCATTGTGGCTATGGAGTCGTAGCTTTGGCTTTGGGGTTGGGTGAAGATGCGTGGCAGAAAGTGCGCATAGATTTATTCCAATCGTTACGGTCATTGTTCATCCTATATGAGTCCATATTTGGTCGATCTCGAGTTGCTGAACTAAAGTATTCGATTGAGTATTTTGAAGAATCTCTTCTTGCACCAAAAGATTATTGGATGGATATACCGGAGATGGGATATGTTATCGCGACATGCTATGGTGTAGTGATGACCCATGTATCTAGATCGTTATGCCTAACGTGCCTACCATTTAGCGTACACCCAGATACACTAGAGAGATCTGAGATTTGTAAAATCGGTATCGGTTTTGTCAATGACGATCATTTCGTACAGGTACACATTTAACTATATGGTTTGTTTTATTGGATATTTAAATTATCTTTAAAACTCATGTTTAATGCTATTTAATAAGTACACTTGGTACCGGATCACCTCATGTCACCTATTCTAATCGTGTGGACCTTGTATGCCACCGAAAGCACAAAAATGTAGTATTCTAGATACCAACATCGCCTTGAGCAATTCAAAGAACTTGTATGCCATATTGATCCATCTACACAAGAACCTGTGTCTCCTGATAGTGATCAATTATGTTCTGGACTTGATACATTATTTGTTTGTTTGTATTTATATTTACTTATGATGAGATTATTGTAGTATTTAAATATATATAAATATATGGATTTATCATAGCAGGTATATTATTTTTTAAAATTTCGCAGCAGGTTCGGCAGCTGATTGCTGAATGAATTCATTTTATTCGGCAGTCAGCTGCCGAACAAAATGAATTGCTTCGACAGTAGTCTACCGAACGAAACTTGAATTTCATTTTTAAATAGTTTGGTTCGGCAGTAGTCTGTCGAACAAATTGAAATGGTTCGGAAGCTGGTTGTCGAACATCTTGAAATGGTTCGGCAGATGACTGCCGAACGAACTGAAATAGTTTGGTAGTAGACTGCCGAATGACCTGTATGAGAAGATTTGAATAATTTTTTTTTTGCATGAACCTAACCTAAGTATTTCACATAAATACTAAGGTAGTTCAATTATATAAATTAACCATAGTATTTCACAAACCTTAGTCTAGTTACAATTATATAAACCTTAATCTAGTTATACAAACTACAAAACCATCAACGCCTAACCATTGGCGGGGACGCCGTCTCAAGCCGCGTTGGTACGTCATAGTGTCTTCCAAGTGCGTCCCCTGTAAAATATGTTGTAAACTCTGAACCGACTAATAGAGGTGAGTAGGACGTGTGATAGCAACTTCTTTGCCTATGTCAATAATCGGTTGGGTAATCCATAGCATACGAGCCTCGCGCTCCTAAAAGCCAAAATATGCAAACATTAGCAAATGTAGTCGAACAATATTTAAATTTGTTGTGTAAATTTATGTACCCGATAGTATGCAATATCCGATGTGGCGTGTGGGTCAAATGCACCTCTACGAGTAGGGTTGTGGACAATTTGATGTGATATACCGGTGAACCAATCGAGGTACCCTTTCACAGTATATGATGACTGCATCACCGGTATACTGCGCGCCTTCTCAGACAACACGTGATTCCCCTATGCCTCCCACATACCAGCTAAATAATTATACATGGGTCTGTACGAGTGCGCATTCAAATCTCGAACCCCCTGAAAAACTGCACGTGGTGCAGGAGGGATTGTCTGTACCCTCCCAAACTGTCTAAGTACTCTATCGGGAAAATAAGGCTCAACAACATCAAAACACCTTATCATCCCTGTGAAGAATGCTATAGCTGGCAATGGGTGTGCTTGTCTTTGGGATTTGTATGGTTCCCAAATAACCTGAAAACAAAAATATAATATAGTTGAAAACAAGAACATAATAATATATTCCTAAATTTATAAAAAGAATTCTAAATTACAAATATACCTCGTCAGCCAACAGAATATCGAGTCGTTGCCGTATTCTTTGCACCGCTTCAAGATCACTCTCACTATCCCGCCTTGGAGTCCAGTGGAGCGCACAAGGTGAATTCTCGGAATAATTCATATCGAATGATGGACCGAAAATGGTGTGCATGTGCTCGTACACCCAAGCCTCTAACAGTGTCATATATCTGCCAATTTGTTTGACACCAGCTCGAGAGGCAAATCCAAACTGCCTAAACAACCAAGCTAAGCACCCAGCGCCCTATACATAATGGCTAACGGTGTCAAGATCAGTGAGAAGTCTGGGATATTGGACTTGTACTCTTATGCCAGTCTTATCTACAAAACGGGTACAACCCAATAAATACAACAGATACACTCGAGTTGCACATTGGATTTCATGCTCAGAGTCGTTATCAGTGACATTACTAAAGCATGTACGTAACCACTCCAATCGTATGTACTCACCACCAAAGTCCATCAACTGCTTTGATACCTGATCCCCACTAACTCCTAAAAATGCAGTTAGTAGATATTCATAATCAATGTTATCCTCAACAAGTGTAGCCACTGGTGCACCACCAACCAGAATGCCTAAAAGGTTGGCTACGTCATCTAGTGAGATAGTCATCTCACCAAAAGGCAGGTGGAATGTATTGGTCTCCGGATGCCACCTCTCAACAAAAGCGGACACCAACACTTTATCAACGGTACGGTAAGAACACTGAACCAGTGATGTCAACCGGTCATTATCTGTTCTGGTCCACAACTTCCACTCACGAAGCTTGGTGGTTTTGGACATGCACCTTAAAGGATCCCGTTCCTAATTCAAACATAAGGAAAAAAATTCTCTCATTATTACTGCAAGTTACACAAACATATAATACCAACTGTTAAAGATCATACCTCGTTATTCCAAATGGCAGCAGCTACGTGAGTTCCATAACTCATCAACAGGGACGTGTCAATGGGACGTCCAGGGAAAGGCTCAACAAGCTCGTTGGGATTATCCTTATTATAATACTCAACCTGAACCTCAACTTGTTCAAAAACTGCTTCACGACTAGGTCGTTCTTGTACTAGCCTTCTTCGCTAAGAAGCTGTGGGTCGTGTTCTGTGCACATGTCTTACATCGACATCATCGGGGACTTCCCTTCTGGATGAAAATGCACCACGTTTTCCTCTTCTTCTGTCCATCCTATATTTTTAAATAAGAAATTGAAAATTATTTTAGCAAATATAAGATTTTTCAAAAGCTTAAAAAAAAAAAAAATCAACACAGGTGATTCGGCAGGTAACTATCGAACCATTGTTCATTGTTCGGTAGTTGCCCATTAAACAATTAGTAACTGTTCGGCAAATGATTGTCAAACTAACATGTATTGTTCGACAGGCATCTGCCGAACCAAAATAGTAAATTTCAAAATGTTTGATTCGTTCGGTAGAGTACTGCCGAACAAATTTATTTCGTTCGGTAGCTGGCTTCCGAATAAAATACATTCGTTCGGCAAACCAATGCCGAACGAGCTGCGAAATCAGAAAGAAAAAAAAAAAAAAAACTTCAAAAACCCTCACTCTAAAACCTGAAAATGTTCGCTACAAATCATCTCAAACAGACGAAAACGGTATTTGAGATGTATTAACTAATTAAAATTAGATATAACAAGTATTACATTTACATTTAAATAAACAAAAATGGAGGTTTTGGGAAAACTTACTTCCAGTGGCTGTGAACCACTATGAAGTTGACGACGGCCGAAATTTGATGGGCCGCTGATGGAGTTTACGGCGGCGCTAACGACGACGATGACGGTGGTGATGTAGCCAAAGATGGGTGTCGGCAATGGTGGGGTGTGAAGTTGGGTGTGTGCAATGTGGTTAATTGGTTGGTTGTGAGGTAGGGTGGGGTAGGGAGAGTGTGTAGTGTAGATGTGTTTGTGGGGGTGTGTAGTGTTTGGGTTGAGAGGGTATGTAAGGAGAAATTTAGGCATATTAGTGAGATTTGGGTATTTTGATCATAAGAGGGAGTGTGTCAAAAAGAAATTTTATAGTTGAAACATTGATAAGAGGTGTGTAAGAGAAAAGTGTGTGCAAATAGTAGCTCTATAAATTTTGCAAAATCAACCCCAACCTTCTAAACCTACGAACTGAGGAGCATAGTAGGCTCACGTGAACAACATGTAGTCTTATTTAATAGATTATTGGATGGAATTGGACGACACACAAGAAGCATAGTTAGAGATTTAAACCTTAAAAAGTATTTGAAAGAAAATGCTTATTATTTGGTTAAATCAAAATTCTTTCATATGCGAATTATACAAAAGAACAAAACTTTACTCTACCCTTTTAAAATTGATTGAAAATCGACAGCTTTTCAGCAATTCTCAAAGTTGACAAGAAACATATTTTTCAATCCCTATTTCCTCCTATAGCGCGCACAATAATACACAAGGGTGCCTCGGCACTCTCAAGTGTGAGATGCTTCCACCAATAGTCACTATGCTATCGAGAAAATGAAGAAAAGGAGAGAGAAATGACCACAAAAAACAACAACAAAATGAGAACTGATCCTGTCATGATTCATCATCACTACTCTCAACAAGAACAAGAGGCTTTTTGGTATTTAGCCTTTTTGAGGCTCTGTTTTCAATTTCTTGTTCTTCTTTAACCTCATCAGGCTGCTTCGTATCTGCATACATAATAACTTGTTCAAGTATTCTACTTCCATATTTCTCCGTCTTGAGTTTTCCAATTATATTCTCAAGCTGCAACAAATTTAATTGTTTTATGTATAAATTCAGGTTGAAAGGCTACCATTTGGCTGTAGAGAAATCACAAACAATAATAGCATAGAATAGAATGCACCGAATTATTCAGCTCTATTGTTCAAAATTGCTGTGTACGTTTTTATCAAACAGAAGATTTCCAATTACTTGGATTCTTAAAGTAGATACCCCCTGCCCCTTAGTAGATGGTACAAATTGTACTACACATTGCAAAAAGTTCCAAATTTATTGATAAATGGTAGCACATAAATATGAATTGTAGACTTTCTTCCAGAGACAACTATCAGACACAAGTTCCCACTAACAAGCTGAAACTTCACTGTAATGAGGTTCTTGTAGGACTAATACTAAAAATATCTGAATCTTGAATGAAAAATTAAAGTCTAGAAACTAACCAGTTCCATTGAATTTGGTTTCTGGGCACCTATCATGCTGATTTGTTGAGTAGACAAAACAGAATGCGGGAATATTCCTCCATGAACTAAAGAGAGTTCCTTCTGCAGCTCATCGAGCTTTAATTCTAGACCAGAGTAAGCACGACTATGTTTAACTTATCTTATAGCAGCTACTTTCTTCTGTCCGCTAGAAACTTCAAGATTAACACTTCTCTTGCCTAAATGCAAAATGATAAAGAAATGATGTCAATTAGAGCATAACTAGAAAAGAAGCCAAAATGGAGTCAACAATATCATACAACTTTCTTTACTAATGAATATTGTGGGTTTTGGAAGTTTATGGACAGTCAAAAGGGGAAATGTAGGTAAACAAGACAGCGAGGGAGATTTTCATTTCAAGGGAACACATATTCAGCTGACACAAACAACGGCTTATAGGACCCTTGGCAAAGCAAGCATTCATACCTGTGTACGTACTCGTACCACGTACTACTATGTGCCACACACTCTAGGCCTGAGGTAAATAAACTATCAAACTTACTTTCTTTTTAAACATGTATCAGGTGCAGGAGCACCCATAGGTGTAGAACCTTTTACACCCAAATTACAGGGGGATGGAATGGAAAGTCCAGTGTAGATATATTCCATATGCAAAGTTAACAGTAGATAGTCCAAGTATATCTTTGTTTCCATAGCTAAACTTTATCGCTTTCATACAGTCACTGACATGATGACTTCTCAAATTATCAAAGCAATATAGACATATCTAGAAGGGCATTCATGGTAACTTGTGAAACCATGCCATTCCTTTTCCTAGAATGTCCTCAACAGATTGTCCATATCTGTGTACAATACCCATAGTATTTTGTTTCCAAAATGGATACCTAATATATTTTAAGGTATCCATCAGATATGTTGTAATACACACAGCCGCTTACATGTGAAATCTTTTGGCAAAAAAAAAAAAAAAATTCTTACCTTCCAATACTTGCTTTGCCAAGGGTCCTATTGTTACATATGCATTTGTGGCATAAGCTGTATGCTGAAATTCTTCTTCCTACATCAAGAGCAGAATGATTTGTATCAAAGCATAGCTACAAAGAGCAAAATAAAATAATATGGTTATAGCAGATTTAATAGATTGCATACTAAAAAAGGATTTGGAGACAACTTTATGTCTTTAAATAAATTAAATCTTTTTTTCTTTAAAGAAACACCATTTTATTGAAATAAATGAAACGTGTCTTTAAATATTCAAATCAATTAATAGGTTGCTACCGTACTTTGGAGTGCACCATATCTTTTCGTTTGTTGGAAGAGAATGTGGCAGTAAGGAAAAAAGAAGAAAATAATTCTACGTCCAGGCCAAGTGCAATTGACAATGGGTAGGCTAGGATCAGAGTTAACATATTTAATTTAATTTAATTGCTTAATTAAGATACAATGTTTTCTAGGAAAATTTTCAGAATCTTTTAAAATCTGAAATTTTATGAGGGACCACGAAATTGATGCATTCGATATTTTTACAATCATCAACAAGGGACTAGCTCATTCAATATTAATAAAATAAGGAACTCAAAGTTTTCTCATATGGAAGATAACCAACTCAAAAAGTTATTGAGAACAAACAACTTTCTCAAGATGCAAGAGTCAGGCTTTTTACCAAAACTCGATCTAATATAAGCTGTATGGCAAGCTGCTCTATTTCCTCTCTCTTCAGCTCAGAACCTGAGTAAATTCTTACACCAACAATAAGTTTCCACTCCTTAAATAATATGTCAGCAGACTCAGCACCTAAAAGTGCACAGAGAGAGAGAGAGAGAGAGCTCCAACATAAATCTTAATAACATGGTAGCCATTACAACACTCTTGGACATGTTTACTCTAAATCCTGAAACCAACCCAAGGAACTTGAAAATCCTAACCAAATTAAAAACCCTAACTTCACCCACCTCAAAACTGTCAATCAAGTTGAACTCTCAGAATTTGACCATAAAATACTTTTCTCCATTACAAAATGAAATAGTTTTTAATGGTTTACTGGTGGCCGGTAATAGAAGCATTGCATTGATATGTGTTGGTGTCTCTGTATTAATAAGGTACATTTACATCAGAACCAATCATCTAAGACAACAAAATAAACAATTAAGCCATAAAGCATACCTATTTCTTTGTGTTTTATTTTAATTTTATCAACTAATTGCAACACTGTCAATCTCTGATCATGTTCTTGCATATCTTGCAGCAAAGAAACAATAATCTTTGCATGACCTGCAAAGCATTCCAACATAATGCATAAAACCATATAATCATTCCAGGTAATGACAACCAAAACAAGACCAAGAAAAAACAAAAGAAAATAACCCAACTGATAATAGAATAATTTAAAAGGGTGATCACAAACGGTTCACCATATGAAAAAATAATGACAGCTGAATCAAACTAGACACTAGGAGTCCTAGATAAAAATTTGCAGTATTGACATTTATATAGCAATTATTATGTCACACCTCTGAAAAAATTACCTTGAAGCGTATTATCAAAGAGTTTTGACTGAACCTACACATATCACAACTAAAATCAAGGCTATACCTTTTTCATGCGTTTTTATTGTAAGAAAAAATGCCCAGCATTTAAGCTTTGAAAACAAGTGATTCAACATTTCCAATTCCATCAGGCTATTTGACGTACTGCCATTCTAATGAAAGCCTGCAACTTTACATTGAGCTTGCCACTTGGGAAGAGGAGTCCTACTTGGAACTTTATTACCACTATTTTCTTTAAATAGATAGTACACCCTTAGGCATGTTAATCTCCTCAGGGTTGCTTTAACTTTCATTTTCTGAAATGGATCGCTATCTTTTATATTAAACTAATTTGTAGCAATAGTCCCTCAACTATAATCCGATTCCCATTTAGTCCCTCAATTCGATGTAATTCAGGTTGGGGATTTTAGGGCAATTAGTCTGGTGACGAGTTTGTATAAGAAATAGCAAAGGTGTTGTCATGAAGATTGAGGGAGGTGTTGGGGATGCAATATCACAACATCATTTACCCTTAAAAAGTTAGTCAAACAGACACAAAAATGAATCAGAATTGATGACAATGATGAAAGTGAGACGCGGGTGAAAGTGGGAGGACTATAATTCAAAAATCAAATTGAGGGAACATAGTGAGAATCACGCAATAGTTGAAGGACTATTGCTACAATTAGCCTTTATACTATAAACTGTATTCTTCACTTTTTGTTTCATAGTTACATCCTTCTAGCAAGTAGCAACTAAGAAACAACAGTCTTGGCTTCTAACCTATCCCTCTGTCTTCACTTTGAAGGAAACGAAATGCAGTCTCACGCATTATACATGGCAGTGTTAAATGAGGAATCTACATGTGTGCCTTGCAAATACAAAATACCTACACTAGAGCGAAATTATTAAAAGAGTTAAAGGAAAGCAAACCAAAACCATGCATCATGCAGTTGACTCTAGGCTCAAATTTACAAGCAACACATATATTGATATTTTTTTTAGGTCACACATATATTGATATTAACAATGACATTCTTAGTACTTTGGGTACAAAGTGAAAATAACTCAGGCACATAATGTAAATCCATATGACAAAATGCAATGGGCTATGTGAAGGAAACCAAAGAAATTGTACAAGGAGAAACCAGAAAAAAAAAAAAAAATGCCGATGTCCTTAAATTTTAATAACCAATTGATAAAAACATTACACTCGTACGAGGGTTAAGTCAAAAAAACATACGAGAGACGTCCACTTCTTCAACCTCATTCGAAAATGCACAGTTGTCACACATCCCTCAAATACATTGATTGTGTTTATATTCCTCCTGACTTGGTAGCACCAAACAAACAAATTGTGTCCCAGTGTGTGCATAACGTGTGCTTGTGTACAACTAGAGTAACCAATAACACAATGGTATCATTGCAGTCCTGTATTGGCTCAGGAAAATGGCGGAAAATGGAACTACGGCGGCATTGTCTTTTTGACTGCAACATGAAAGAGAAATCCATAGTAAATAACACCTTATGTTAGATTAACCACATGTTGTAAAACCCAGTTCCTAATTTGTAGGTTTATTGTTTGATTTAATTGTATGTTTGATTATTTTAGATTAATTATGTGATATTAGAATTTAAGAAATAAGATTTATGTGGGCTTTATATTAAATTGTATGTTTGTGGCCATCTCTAAATTAGGTTTGTCTTTTAAGTGCATTTCAATTTTTTTTTTTTTTTGCGGGGGAGGGAGGGTTGAGTATTTTGGTGGGTGGCAACAGGGTATCTTTATTTCCTTTTTATTTTTTGGTTGATGGTCCAGATTTGTTTCATAATTCACAATGATCAAACACTTTTATGATGCATTAGTTTTGACCTGCAGTAAATTTAAAGCTAATAAAGAAACTAACTGACAATACTGTACTATATCATAAAGGTTCTGCAATCCGGAATTTTCATAGAAGACCATTGAACTTTGCTCAGAGAAAAGTCATATTTAAAGATCACATGATCTTTTAAGAAATTGTAAACGGAAATGTGCAATGGTAGAATATAATACGTGCCTAGGAACATCACCAGGTCTAAGTAAAGTAGGCATTGCAAAGGGAGTCCATCTCGTCCAGCTCGACCACTTCCCTGCAGCAATGAAGGTTACAGAAGGGATAAAATTGAAGAAACATGTAATTTTAGCTGGAAAGGCACAAAACCTGGTAGTATGTTTCCATTGATTTACTTAGGCTGTGATGGATGACAAACCTGACTAAAAGCAGTTACCAAGTATTAGATCCCAAAAAATAAAACTTATATGTATATTGTATGCAAGTTACCAATGACAAGGAAAACAGGACAGTGCATAGGGAGATCGAAGCTAAAAGAAGAAATCATCAACTGCACAAGTTTATCTGGCCTGAGTGCTGGGCTATACACTCTGGAAATGTTGCTCAATGGTAAGAGACAAAGGCCCCGAGCAACGAGCATGTTGCTCGGGCCTTATTTTTCTTACAGTACTCTTGATTGAGGGATTAACACGTGGAATTGATGCCCATATGATGGTCTAAAAAGGCTTTAAATTATCACTTCAATTGAGGCTTCTAGCTAAAGCTCTATTTTCTTTGGTTTAACTTATGACACAAGCAAATTAAATACCTATTTGGGACTCACCATGTTAAAAATTAATATAAGTAAGCATTCAATAATTTATTAAGATGGCCTTAATTCAGTGAATTTTTTTGCACATTCCTACCTTTATATACCGTGTATAAATACAGATACAAATATTAGGGTAGTTTGGATTATCATAGCCTGTTATGCTTCACCTGTGAGTCCCAATAGGAGCTAAGTTCAAGTATAACGACTAGAAAACCGCAAAATGTGTCAAGTCCCCCCATACTGTCAAACTAGTTACACATTAATTTCAGTTGGAGAAGCCATATACCTCAAACAAAAAACGTTTAATTTGAAATACTAACCATCTGGTTAGTCGATTCCCATGTCAAATGCTACCTGGAATGCATATGCAAGGTGTGAGGAAGATAGGTTGCCAAAAAGAAAATTTTAGAAAGAAAAAGACAACTGCAAGCAAACATACTGTGCCAACAATAACTTGTAGTTTGCTATTGCTCCACCTGTGCCATCAAACATACAAAAGAGGATCACAAAGTAAATATACAATAGAATATTTCACAAGCATTGGGCATGCTAAACAAATAACCCAAAGAGAACAAGTTTTAACTCAACTTCCATAAAGATAACACTAGTAGCTGAGGAATAGACAATAAAGGGTGATAATTAAGTTATTGCAGGTTGTCTTGAATGATATGAGCAGGCATACAACTGCTAGAAACAAGACCAACTATCTATTAGTTGTGTCGTCTAGAAACCAAAAGTTAAAACCTTTTTTTTTTAAGAAACCAAAAGTTAAAACTTTTTTCTTTTAGAAACCAAAACTTATATCAATCCATTAAAGAATTATATATGTAATCTACAAGCCAAATAATACATTACAGCTTTAGGTTTCTGGTTCTAATGGCCATCTAGAAACAATGTTAGAATTGATAAGTAGTCGAAAATTGCAAGGAAAGTTTTATTGCAGCTTGCAGTAAATAGAAAAACGTGAAAAGTACAAAATCCTATGTGGAACAAAATTAGAGGAAGAATTAAGAAGATGGGACGTGAAGTTACCTCTCCTTTCATAATTATAACATATTTTATCCATACAGCAGACATTGTTCAATAAAGAAAAGAATTAAGGAGAGCAGATCTCCCCGTCTCAGCCCCCTGGAGGCTCTAAATCTACCCCTTGGTCTGCCGTTAATTATCATTGAAACATTAGCTAATCAAGCAACCACTAATCCCTGTCCTCCAACCCCCGTTCATTTCCAAAACATTATCTAGGAATGCCCAATTAACATGATCATACTGTTTTTCAAAGTCAATCTTGAAGAAAAGACCTTAATTTCTCAAGCAATATTCCTGTGCAAACTGTTTTTGAAGACACGTTATATTTTCTATAGGCCAAAATTGCTATATTTTAAGAAATATGCTAAACACATTATATAGTAATTATGCTATGCAAATGTTTCTGTCGGAAATCCGTCTTCCTTGTTTTGATAAATCAAAAGATTATCCAACCAATTCATATTGTGAAGAAATGTTCTTTAAACATGCATAGACTATCATTTCAGGATTGTGATAATTATATCTATCATTTTGTGGCAATTTTGAAATGACAACATTTTACATGCCCAACTTCGCAGCTTAGATGCAATCTGATCAGAATGAGATTATGCCAACTCCATGAATATCCAAATGCCTCCTAATCTGAGCACATCTCCCTGTCAGAGACAAGGGATGGATGTAGCTAGGCTAGGTCAACTCTATCATTGGTTTCTGTCAGGCATTATATTCAAACCTAGAAACAATTTCGGTGACAATTAATGGAAAGTTGTCAACAACAGAAAATTAACTGAAAAATGCAGACATGTTCACATTCCTTTCTAGAGAAGCAATAAACTATTCCAGATTCATTGTCTGAATAAGAGTCTCGATTAGTCGAATGAATTCTGCAATTTAACCACCTTGCCAACTGAAGACTTTTCTCCTACCTACAGCATAAGGAATTATGGCCGCAGCTTTTAAAATTCAAAGCCAGAAATTATAAACATATAAACAAACCATATAAAAGAGATTTGACCGGTTGACTGTGCTGACAAACTTTGTGCTGACAAACTTTACACATCTTGGAAGGTGGAGCATCTCCATTAGATCACTTTGGACTTTCTGGATAGCAGTTGCCTAAAACATAGACAACAAAACCATCAACTCGCCCGAAAAATTGAAATTAGAAGCAATAAAATGGATACTTCATTCTTTTCATATTCTTTATAATAAAAAAATGGAGGTGATATTTGCACGCCCAAAGCTGCCCCTTACACTCCTGTTACTTTATAATTTGGATTGACAGAAATGCCCCAATATTTCAAGGTCTTGATTATGGTAGAAAGAAACATTGATGCAAATTGTTTGTTTCAATGTGAGGCCCAGCACATCTATCTATATTAGAAACATTTACACACAGACAAAATTCCAATGAAGGTAAACAGTAAAAACAATGATAATAAATTTAAAAGACACGCATTTCCAACTTGTCCACTCAAGCTGGAGCAAGATGTCCACCAACCTCATCTTTCCTATCGAAGAAACACAACTTTATTGCCATGCATAAAAACAATACATGATAGTGGACAAGAAGTCCACACTGACACTACATTACAATGCACACTACAGCATAGATCCTCTGAATCTACAACCTGAAAACAGGGACTAAACTTAAATTATAACACAGCTGCTCTCCAATCTGATAAAATATGAGAAAAAGAAGTGACCCTAATTCTGATGAAACCACGGCCCAAAAGGACCAGAATCTGACTTTGACCCAAAGCCCCTCCACCCCTACCCCTTTATAGTCTTCAAAAATCCTTTTTTCCTATCTGACCAGATCACCCAAAACACAGCCATCGCCATACAACCCCAAAATACTTTGACCTTCTTGCTGCCCCCTAGCACCTTATGCTTTTCACAAAGCAAAGAAACACTCCCTGGAATAAAAACATGTTCTAATGATGGAACAAAGAATGGAATAATAACCCCAGAAAGAACCTGCTCTCAAATAAAGTGAATATCAACCTCGACATGCTTGGTTCTCTCGTAAAGAACAGTATCTGAAGTATAATAGCAGACTTGTTATCATAAAATAATATATACGAGTCTCTCACTATAACTCCCAACATCAAGGATGGAATGAAGCAATAAAATCTCATAAGTACCCTGAATCATAGTACAATACTCAGCCTCAGACAATCTAGAGACTTCACCTTTCTTCTTACTCTTCCATGAAATAACATGATTCCCATTAAAGGTACAGAACCCATTGTAGATCACCTATTTATACATGAACCAACATAGTCTGTATCAGTGAAACAAGATACCATAAGATGTGATGGACAACATTAAAATGGGATGTAAGGGGTGCATGCATGAACTGACTAACAATACACATAAAAATAATAATGGGTCTAGTGTTGGTCAGATATATGAGTCTACCTACAAGACGTATGCTGGTGGATAAGGTCATAGATCACCAGACTCAGTGGATAACTTGAAATTCAAATCGATAAGCGGAAGATGTTGGTCGCATACCAGCATCCTAGATCAACTTTGAAGGTGACAAAGATATTCCATGACGTGTGCATACCAAGTAAACGCTCCCCCTCAACCAAGAAGAATAAAACTAAAAGGAATATCTCTAAATGTTTAGGCAGATATACTCAGAGAGAAGCTAAAAAATTGATTCTATTTCAAAGCAACTCTTATTATGTTCCAACCAACTGTCTATAAGAGAGCCACAATCGCACACCTTCAAAGAGTAACCGCCTTCTAGTTCACATAAAATAGTTAGTGAAGTACCATCCACCAACAACATATTAGTCCATACGTTGTTTAAGAGCGCAAGGACTAACCGCCATCTTGTTCACATAAAATATCTCTAATCATATTCTTTTAAAAAAGGAATACATCTCAGATCATACACTCACTAAATCGCTTCATACTCAGAGTAGTTAGTCTGCATCAGCAGTACTCACACCTTTCTGTGTAACACCTTTACAAGGAAAATATGGTAGTTAATTTAAATTTGTGGGAATCATGTTTATAAACCGGGGCGTTTTTGTGTATTCAAGTTATGGAAATAACAGGAGTGCTAGAAGCTTTTCTGGAAGTTTGATAGTGCCTCCCTTAAACAAGATAAGAATTAAAGATAGATAAAGGACATACAGTCAAAGCAATCACAGGATCATTGGGAAACTGAGTCTTGAGGATACCAAGACTTTGGTAATCTGGTAGAAAATCATGACCCCACAGGCTGCAGCAATGTGCCTCCTGTCAAATAACCTTTAGAATTAGACACTAGAGAAGTATGAAACTCAGCAAACAATTTTATTAAAACTAGCTTCAACAGGACAAGTCCAAGAAATGCAATTGAAAAGAACCAGATGAAGCCAAAATGCAATTTGAAATCAAAATGGTAAAACCCAAAAAAGATTTAAGTGGCTCGGTGCCGGGCAGCGCAGCGCAGAGAATCCCAGCAAAACCTAACTTCTACATTCTCATCTTTTCCTAATCCTTCTCTTTCTTCATCTATAGGCTATAGCCCAAAGAAAGGTGCTTAGCAATCCGATGGAGTCAAGTCTCTGGTTTTACTTTCAGCAGCGGACAAATGAATTGACAAGTAAATTTGTTTCTTGTTTTTTATTCAATTTTACTCCCTGTACTTTAGTAAGTTGGACTCGGATGAAGTTAAAAAACAAGAGTAAGAGTAAGTACTAAGTACTGTTCATAAGTTACTTTACTATTTTGGTTAAGTTAGAAACGTGGGCGGGCCCGTACGTTTCTCATTATTATTTAACACCATCCATAAAAACCATCATCAAACAAAAAAAAGGAAACGAAAATCCTGAATCCACTCATTCTTCACCCTTGTTCCAGAGGAGGCGGCTAGCAAGTAGATCTGATCTCCAGGGTAAAATCTATCTCCCAATTAAGCTGGCTGTGTTTTGGAAAGGTGGCTCTGGCTGTGTTAAGAACAACAACAACAACAACAACAACAATACGATCTGGTAACTTCCTTTCTCCTTTTGCAGAACAAGTTAGTGTTTTATCATATATGATATAATTCTATTCTGACAAAACAAAAACACACAGAATTATATGTTCAGGAGGATCTACTTTCTCATCAAATACTTCAGTTGGTCATTACACAAAATTATCTCAATTCAGTTTCTCATCAAAATAAAATTGTTCACCCAATTTTTCACTCTCTCTCAACAATTCTTCTTCCTGATGATTGTTCTGACAAAAAAAAAAAACCATAGAACTATATGTTCAGGACATCTACTTTCTCATCAAATACCATTACACAAAATTATCTCAATTCAATTTCTCATAAAAAATAAAATTGTCTGTCACCACTTCTCAATTCTTCTTCCTGATGATTGGATACCAAACACTGGCGGCTATTAAATTGAGGCCTTCTCCCCCAACCATCCTGATTTTTCCATAACCTTCCTCGCCCCATTTAGTTCCCCAGGAATTCAAAACTGTGAAATATTTCTCCTTGTCTTCCATTACATAACCTATCAAGTTCAAGCCATGCCAGTCATACCCTCCCCCACACACGATGCAATAGTCCTGTATCGTCTTGCCATAGTCTGGACATTCCATCCTTTCGCAAGTAAAAGGAAGACAAGGTTTATCGAAAATACCCTGCAAGTCGATAAACCTTGTCTTCCTTTTACTTGCGAAAGGATGGAATGTCCAGACTATGGCAAGACGATACAGGACTATTGCATCGTGTGTGGGGGGAGGGTATGACTGGCATGGCTTGAACTTGACAGGTTATGTAATGGAAGACAAGGAGAAATATTTCACAGTTTTGAATTCCTGGGGAACTAAATGGGGCGAGGAAGGTTATGGAAAAATCAGGATGGTTGGGGGAGAAGGCCTCAATTTAATAGCCGCCAGTGTTTGGTATCCAATCATCAGGAAGAAGAATTGAGAAGAAGTGGTGACAGACAATTTTATTTTTTATGAGAAATTGAATTGAGATAATTTTGTGTAATGGTATTTGATGAGAAAGTAGATGTCCTGAACATATAGTTCTATGGTTTTTTTTTTTTTGTCAGAACAATCATCAGGAAGAAGAATTGTTGAGAGAGAGTGAAAAATTGGGTGAACAATTTTATTTTGATGAGATAGGCCAATGATTGTCACAATACATACCCCTTTGTATTTGGTGAGGTCTCCAGGAGATTTTGGGCTCCCAAGTGCTAGCACACATATGGCCGGCTGCGTTTCAAGTAATCGGATAGTGTCACTCTCCCCTTTAACCCAACCATAATCGTCGATAAACACTTTTCTTCCCTTCTGCAAAAAAAAATAAATAAACAAAATAAATGGTTATGTGACTCATTTTAGCTCAAGCTTTTATATGTCTCATTTAAAATAAGCTACTTACATTCATTGGCCCCTCCAAAGACAATCCACATACTTTTGTGTACGCTAGGCAGCTTCTTATTGATCCTTGAACACCAGTAGCTACTAATTCTCTTGCGGAGAGTGTGACTCGCTCTCCGGTGGCCATGTGGTGCACGGCTTCCACACATGCCACAACTGCCATTGCACCGCAAATGTTTTCATCTGTCAAGGAGACGGCAAACTTTTTATGTTCATTATCTCATGTAAATTCTCAGAAACATGAAAGAAAAGAGAAAGAAGGCATTATGGCAAAAGGATGAATGAGATTATAACAGAAAAGGCAAGCGAAAGCGGAACCTTGTGAAATGGAGGTATGTTAATGTTTTCATATGATATCTGTTCTGTATATTTTTCCAACTAAATATTTGAATGTTTTTCTTATTGGTGTACTGCCTTTATTGCTGCAGATTCGTAGTGAGTCTGGGTTTAGCAACTCATTAATGACACCATGTAAAGGTTTTTCTTTTGTGTTTTTTTTGTTTCCCTCAATAACTGCTCTGCATATACTCATTTATTCAACTGTTCAAAATGTGTTATGTAAGGAGATTATTTCTAACAGCAGAAATCTTATTACATGCATGTACCCAGGCAATGACCCAGTTGATGAGGATGTAGATATTGTTGGTGGGAACGATGCTCCTATTTCAAGTTTCTCTCCAGTAGAAATAGCGAAAGATGTGGCTCACAGAAACAGTAAATGCAGTAGCTCAAGTGGCTCCAGTAGTGATTCAGGCTCTTCATCCAGTGGTTTGTGTTTCTGCATACTTTTCATATGTGTGGCTGTCTCAAAAAAAAATTTCGACATTTTAATTTTGGAGCTTGTAAGAATGAGACTTTTCATGCATTTTTGTTTTAGATCTGAAGGCATTTAAGAGACATAATGGGAAAAACATATTTTGTCCTTGACAAATAACTATTTTACTAAATGCTCTCTCTTCTCTCTCTCTCTCTCTCTCTCTCTCTCTCTCTCTCTCTCTCTCTCTCTCTCTCTGACCATCCACTAAGTTTTACATCCCCCTCCCTACAAAAGAAAGAAAAGATTCTTTTCTCCTGCTTATACCTTGAATAGAATTTAGTAGAGGTGGGGTAGGAACCCCCACCCCACAAAAGGAAGAAAAGGTTATTTTCACCTGCTTAGACCTTTGAGTAGAATTTAGTAGAGATAGGGTGGGAACCTTGGGAACCCATTTTTGTTGGATGGGGTGGTTATTAATCTATTGAAACCTTCCTTGTTGGTGTCAGGCTGACTAGCTCTGATTGGGCCTCTAGTGCTTATTGGTTTTAGTGACTGTGGTTCTGTGGCAGGGTATTCTAATTTTGGCTTTTTTATTGGAGTGGTGGTGGTAGAATAAAACTGCTTTGAAATTTTAGTGAAAGCACTTGCCAATGAGGGTTTAGGATTTCTCACACAGGGTTTAGAGAGAAATCTGTTAAAGAGGGTTTTGATCATTTGTTAGGATGTTTGATGATTTTTCAATTCATTAGTGATATATTTCTGGCTGCTGATGCTTAGCAAGGGCAATATGGACCTAAGACACAATTCTTATATTTCGTTGGAAAACTTTATCCCCTTGAAAAACATGAGCAGGTGGTAATTTAGCTTCTGGACAATGAATGGACGGTGTTGGGTGGTGTGTCTTTTCTTTATGAGTAAAATATATGGCATCTTGATATTTTCTTATGAAAAGGTGGCATCTTAATCATTCTGAACATATGTAGCAATAAGTATAATTTCAAAGCCACTTTTGTTGAAACTGGTACTCAATATTGTTAAACTGGCAAAAGAAGAGAAAGGGTACCTTCTTGATTTCGGGCTTCATTATAGTGGCTGCTCCAATCCTTAGATTTGGCCATAATTCTCTGACAAAACATTTGAAATTAAAGTCCATGCAAGAAAGCAAGATCATGGCCCCAAAAAAAAAAAAAAAAAAATACACAAGAGTTCCTTACCTTGTTGGGCGGGTTCTTCTCGATTGAAGAGGGAAATGACAAATGGAGCAGCATGGGGTTCTTCTCGATTGAAGCGGGAAAGGACACATGTAGCAGCATAGGGTTCTTCCCGATTGAAGTGGGAAATGGACGGTGGGTATGATTGCCGTGGAGTTTAGCAAGGGTTTGTGAGATTGCGGTTGCGGTTGACAATGCCATGGTCAAGACTCAATCGAGAGAGCAACTAGACAGCAAGGGTTTGTGATTCGACGCTGTGTGGAGAATGGAGAAAAAAGCACAACAATTTAAGCCTCCCTGTGGGCGAGACTGCGAGACACTCGAGAGAGAAATTTTTTTTCTTTATTCTTTTATCCTTTTTTTTTGGGTCTCCTGTCCCACCCGCTGCCGCTGGTTAATATAATTTCATTGCCCAAAAAACAATCTTGACTTTACATATTACTCATCTATCCTGTGCAATCCAATTACTAGAGTAAAAATTTAAGTCATGAACAAAAGAACAACCATGTATTTTTTTTGGGCCAACGAACAACCATGTGTTTAATACTTAAATTTGGCACAAGTGTTGAAATTAAAGTGAAATTCAAATTTCTTAAGTAGTCTTTCTTATCTTGACAAATTGTTTTTGAGACATAATAATACACCCAATAAAAAGATTTAATTTTTTTACCAATTGAACTTAATAAATTGTTTTCATATTATATTTTTTTTGAGTTTATGAATTAACGTATGGATTCAAATATTTATATTTCAACGTTGAAGCATCTATGACATAGTTCTCAAACTTTTTTAGGAAAAAATAGACGATTCTGATTATTAACGTGGAGCAGATAAAAGAAATGGACTAAAATTACGACCAACAAAGATGAGTGGGAGATCATGTTGGGACAAAAATAACCTCACTTTCAATCCCATTTCCACCAAAACCAATGCAGATTGAAAATACTAGTAAAGCAATGGCAACCCTACTCATGATCATAACCATGCACCACCCAATTCTTCCCCAATTACCACCGTCATTCTTAGCAAACTAGGGGTGGGCGCGGTGCGGTTCGACTCACTTTTCCCCCGAAACCGTGTGCCGCGCCAGATATTAATATACGGTGCGGTTCGATACCTAAAACCGTGAAAGAAATAAAAAAATCAAACCATTAAATGTGTGGTGCGGTTTGCACCATAGTTCTAGGCCTAATGGGCTATTATTCATATAATTTATATAAAACATATGTTTTGGGGTTTGAGGCTTTGAGCAATTGAGTTTGTTTTGAGATTTGGGACTTTGGGGTTTGGTTGGGCAAATTAGTTTATGTAACTAGACTATATAGAATTTATAAAATTTTAAACTTTATGGTTTAGAGTTTAGAGAATGAGAGATGAGTTGCAACCAAATTCTATACCATAAGTTTTAAATACTTATATTATAAACCCTAATATCCTAAACCTTATACCATAAATTTTAAATCCTATACCTTATTACCTTATATGGCATATACCCTATACACTTATATAGTATGTAACTATATATTATACCCTACAACTATAAACAATTAAAAATTTTAGTATATAGAGTATAAACTATAAATAATATACTATTTTTTTATATATAATATAAATAATATACTAATTTTATTATATAGGCTAATAGGTATAACTAAAATTATATACTAAAACATTATTAATTTATTATTATATTATATATCTAGAAAATAGGTCATAGGGTTATATAAAAAATATTTTAGGGTCTAAATCCTAAAATATAGCTAGGTTAATATTAATTTTAATATTTTATTAAGGTTTAGCGTCTAAAGTGTATAAAAATGTGTACAAAAAGTGTATAAAAAGTATATAAAAATGATATAAATATATATAAAATGGTGTATATGTGTATAAAAATTAAAAAAAAAAATATTTATTATAAGTATGCGGTGCGGTTCAATTCGGTGCGATTAAATAAGGTGTAGAACGGAAACCAAAACCAGAGAAAAGTGGTGCGGTTCGGTTTTTTTGGTAGTGTTGACTTGTTTTGCTCAACGCGGTTTTTTGGGCAGTGCGGTTCGGCCGATTTTGACAGGAAGATGAACTAGAACGACCCGGAAAACAAACATCAATCTCTTTGTTCATACAGTTACCAGAGTCACCTTCTTCACCATCAGAACCACAAAACGACACTGATCTCACCTCACTCTCTTGAACCAAACCATTCCAACCACACCATGCAGTACCTTCTCCTCCAAAACCCTCCTCTGTTTCTTCATTATCTGCCTCAAAAAGCCTCCTTCCCTTCAATTTACCACTCTCAATGGCCGCCCTTCTCTCTCTTCTTATCTCCTCCACCGCCAAATCGTTGGTCCAGACCTTCCATGCCCCCTCTGGAGGAGAAAGAGACAGTCTTTTCTGTTGAAGGGAAGACATTAAGTTTCTTGGAGAGCTGTCAAGGAGTTGCAGACGCTTCACCATTGATGAGTTTGTTGAATACCTCCTCTGGGTTCTTGGGTTAGACTTCTTGTATGAGTCCCATTCCATTCTTGTTGCAAACTCATGAACTGCTTCTGCAACTCCTCCACACCCTCTTTTTCTTTGTCTACTTGGTGGGTTTTCATGGTGGGGTCCTGTGAATTGTAATCTAGATTATAGATAGAGAATTTGGTGGGTTAATTTTGATTTTCAAAGACAGTCAAGATCATGACTTCCACTTAAAAAGAACCACCCAACATCTCATTATCATGTTTTTGAACTTTAATCTTTTGGAGTCTGATTGGGAATTTGGGATTGAGTAGGAGACTCTTAACACTTGCTATATTTTGTAATGGGGAGGCTTAATCTGGACCACTGAATCATTAATCAGATTTTGTAGTAGCAAAATGGATCGTTAAACCTTTATTAAGCTAGCCTACTGCTTTCCCTTTCTGTTTCTAGGATCCGATTCTTTCTATTTTCTTTATCTCTTGCTTTTAATTACTTTTTTCTGATTAATCAAAAAAGAAAGAACCCTTTTTCCTGGAGAACTATAGTGCTTTTTCCCTCAAGTCCTTACCAATTATTTTTCATCATTTTCTTTTTAATTCTCCAATTTGGAAATTCATTATAATTTCACACCATGCATTGTTCCTTTGTTTAATTAAAAAGGAAACATGTGCAGAAAAACATATGCAAAAAGGGAAAGATTGATAATTTATTTCATTGTGTATTAGTAAAGACTTCTTTTCCAGTAAAAAATATAACTCTTTTTTTCATGAGTTAATTCTTTTACCTAATAAAGTTTATTGAGTTTCATCTCTCATCTAATAATTATTGGGTCTTAAATGTATATAACAACGGTACATTTTTTTTATTGTCAGTAGTATTGGTTGTCAAAAAATTCAGATTAATAAAAAAGTAATTGTAAAAGAATTTATATTTATCATGAATCTTATTCGATGGATCGGAGAAATAATTTTCAGAAAAGAAATTATGATATATCCAAATTTGATAAAAAGTTGAGAAGATAAATAATGGAGAGACAGGAATGTCAATTATTTCTTATAGGAAGATGACATTTTTGTTATGAACTAAGAACTTGGATTTAAAAACTCTTAATTCAATAACATGATCACATACCACATTTTATTTTATTTTTTTGGACTGATCACATCACATACTACCTTGATTCACAACAATCATTATAACTCAACCATTACAAATTTCTCCATGGCACCTAACTATCTGAAATAAATGAAAAATAAAGTCCCATCCAGGGAACATTATAATTATTTTGTTGATTTATTAATTAAGGTTACAGAGTCTATACAGCTATAATGATATTATCCTTTTCATCCCCTTTTCTTTTTTAACTTTATCAGACAAACTGATTGCTCTCCCCCACTACCCATGACCGCAAAGGTCATAAGTCTCATGACCAATGTGTCTCTGGGTGGATATTATGAGTCTTTTAACAAACAGATCTTGATAATTCCATATGCCATCACAATCCTATGAATGAAAGCATGAATCTGAATCCCTGAACATCATGACCATTCATTGGATGTCATACATATCTTAGATTCATTAGCAATAAAATCAAGCTCAACAACAGATGAAAAAAGAGTCTGGCCAGAATGGTATAGAATAATTTCTCAAACTTCTGCTATAAGTATCCATGGAAAAGGGGTCAACTCTTCGGAAAATCTGTTGCCAACAATCTTTAATTCCCTAAATGGCAGTTAGGACGGTTTCCTACTTTCTAACCCTTCGAACTATCAAAGCTGCCCTCTACAACGCTGCTCAGCTTCCGGTTTTATGGTTGGACAAGTCCTCTATTATGCCCTTTCCATCCATAGCATCAAAGAAGAAGAAATTCTTCAGAGGATCTCCTTTGCCTGATATTGCTTTAATAACCTTTCAATACTAAAATGTCAATATAAGGTAAATAAAGATATCACTATACATATAAAGAAATGGATAGATAAAGCACCTGCCCAAGAATTCCCCCAATAATGGCACAAACCGGAGGAAATTCTCTTGTATCCGTCACCAATCTTTCTAGGAGGACATCAGGAATATGGGATTCATTCAATGACTGCAGTGTAGTTACAATAGCAAGTGTAAGAAGATGCAGAACAAAAAGACAAAAAAAAAGTTTTAAGTACCACACCAGAGCTCCTTTTTCAACTTCAGAACACCAGGAAGATCTGCAATTGATACTTCTCCAGGTTTACGTTGCAGAACAAAAAGACAAAAAAAAAAGTTTTAAGTACCACACCAGAGCTCCTTTTTCAACTTCAGAACACCAGGAAGATCTGCAATTGATACTTCTCCAGGTTTACGTTGCTCAGCTTCTTCAAACCTTTCTATTACTGCAAGAAAAGTGAGGATAATTTTGGTGAGTCTATTTTAATTATAAATGGAAGGAAAACAATTCATACAAATTTTAAAAAGTATAGTTTAAGGGTAAAAAATCTTTTTGATGGGAAAATTCAAAATGGTCTCTCAATTTTTTTTCTTCTTTCATCGTAGGAGTTTGGAGAAATGCTTGAAGACACAAGGTATAGTAAAAATGCAGCATGACAGCAAGGCTAGAAAGAAAGCAGCAAACAAGTGCACCCTCTGATCGATACATATGAAAAGGATATGTGCATTCCTCATCCCTTTATTAAAGGCATTAGTATTGTGTTCTAGCTCAAAGTTACTCCTCTTCCTATTATACCTTTTTGGTAATTTTAATTTTTTTTAATGATTTACCACTCATCACATAGCAAAGTATAGATTTGACACTTTCCTGGGAAGTGCTCTCCAAGGTATATTGCTCATCACTATAGTAAAAGCATTAGTTTTCTCATCTAGCTGAGAGTTATTCTTCTTATTATTTTATTCTATTTGTAAGTTTCTTAGAAATTTTCTTTAAAAAAAATGCAATGACAATAATTTCCACACCTCGCATAGCAAAGTATAGCTTTGAAACTTTTCGGGGAAGTGCCTTCCAAGGTACTGAAATTGATTCCTGTAATGTAAGGATGCATAAGTACATTACATCATTAGTAAGTAAAAAGTAAATGTGATGCACATTAACAAAATTTACATAAAAAAACTTATAGTTATAACCATTTGAGACCGAATGCAGTCCTAAATGCATGTGGTTGAAGAATGGTTAATACCATCTATAAATATTAATCTTGTGGTCTTAATCTCATCAATTCTCTATGAAGGTACTAAAATTAACAATCACCCAGAAGAAGGCATAAATAAGCATCGGTAATTGGAAAAAAGTGTTGGGAGCTGGGTGGAAGGTAAGCATGATCATGGTATGAAACCCAATAAAACTCAACATCATAAGAAAGAACAATGACAGACCAAGTCATACCTCAAAACTTGGATAATGTAGTTCGCATTCGATTGTTTTCTCCAGCTTTTTCTGTTAAGAAAAACAAGAAGAAATTAATTCCTGCTCCTATCCTTCTCAATATACATGCAAGCAAAAAATTCATAATAAGTCCAGCATATGTTCAAACCAATAGCAATTCACTGGAAACCTCTTACACTTGCAGTTCTAGCAATGATGGCTATGGGTGTGTTAGCCATAAAATGAAGTGTTGACCAAAGAAATCAGGAAAACAAAAACCATGATACTAGAGAAGTGTGAGTAATCAAATAAGATGATCACCTTCGAGTATTTATGAAGTTGCAGATCAACAAATATTTCACCACAAGAGTCTCTACAATCAACTGTATAAAATGCTACACGCTTTGATAGCTTTCGGCATTTTTCATTGATCACTTTCTGCAAAAGAAGAATTGAGATAAGGCAATGGAAAATATGGATATGGAACTCATCATAAAGGGATGTTTAAAAACGTTAAAATCATATATTAAAGAGGAAGGGCATGGTACTTTTGTTGTGAGCGAGCAACAACTGACAACAACGACATCAAAATTACTATAGAACTCTCCGCCAAAGTTTGACAAGTCACCTGTGAGATCAAAATGTGAGAAATTTTCTCTTTCACCAAACTAGGACAAGAAATTAAAGTATCAAACAATTCATAACCATCACCACAAGATATGAATAAAAACATGGAACTCAAAAAAGAACTTCAGCTATGACATTAATAGTAACAATGCTGAACTAAAAACATTGAAAAATCTGTCGTATCAGAGGCCGGACCTTTTTCTACAAAAACACGAACCATCGGATTGAAATCTTTCAGAGAATCACGACAAAGTTCAGTTAGAGTTTTCCCTGCATACACAGTTTCATCATAAGGTATCAAAAAGGTGGCAGAAAGCACTTCTTCGGTCGCTACCCGATCATCCACCAGTGTCAGACTACCAACTCCCGCTAGTACAATATTCTTGCAAAACTAACCCCCAACAAAATGGTAA
>QANW01001990.1:581766-605112 GCA_003254865.1 Dryas drummondii | reverse complement strand
GAGAGAGAGAGAGAGAGAGAGAGAGAGAGAGACTGATTTTTGGGTATTTAAACCCACTTTCGTAAAATTTACAAGTTTGCCCTTTATTTCAAATGCCCGTAACTCTCAAACGGTAACTCTGATTGACGCGTGCCGCGTGTCTACGAACTCGTGGACTCGAGACCTTTCCAACGTGCCCAAAGTCAAAGACAAAGGTCCATTAGTTTTAAAAGTCAACTTTTGGGTCAAGCCCAATTTAAAACAAAAATTAAAAATTAACCAAAAACCTTTTTAAATTCCAAATAAATTCCAAAATCCTTAAAGTAAATTCGCAAAATATTTAAAATAACTCCTTGAAAAATATGGGGTCTTACAACGCGTGACGACTCGTCCGACGGCGGCTGGGCTCGGGTTTTGGCCTGCCACCATCGCCTCCCTCCCCTCTCTCTCCCGGTGGTCCCCGTCTTTCCAGCCGATCACGCACGATGGAGAAACGACATAAAACAGGGCCGAGTCTCCTTGTCGGTGATCTCGCTTTTCCGGCCACGAGGCGACTCTGGACCACGTGGGTTGTCATCCCCTCGTCACGGCGAGCCTCGCTGTACTTTTCCCTTGCTCCGGTGACCTCCCATGGCGGTGAATTGAAGTTCTAAGGCCGACGGTTTCTCCGGCGATTTTCGGGCGTTTCCGGCGAGATTTGGCCGTCGACCCAGTTACGAAAATTAATCCTCTAGGTACGGGCTATCTTTCCCCTAAGGTGTGTTTTTCCAATTCTGAGAATTTGAGAATCTGATTTTAAGGTGTTTGTTATTTTCGAATTTCTTAAATTGGAGATGAAATTGGGATGTTATTGTGCAATTGAAGGCTCATTTCTGTAATTAGAAATAATTGGAGTTGGAATTAGGTAATTTCCAGGTCAGGCTGCCCCTGCCACCTCCGATTTTCGCCATTTGTGGTGGCGGGTTGAGTAGTTTCGCGTCAACCAGCTTCCCCGGGACTCTCAGAGACAAAATCCAGGCTCCGTTGTGTTTTGGGTGAGTTTGGGTGTGTATTGATTTGGAGTTAGGTTGATGGTTTGCTATTGGTGGTTAATTGTGAAATTTAGATGTTTGGAAAGCTCGATTATGTGATTGGTCAGTTGTCGAACATGGAATCGAATTAACAAGGTGGTTTAGATAATTATTTGGTGATGATTTGTTTATATCGCTTACTTTGATCTTGGAGTTGTATTGATAATTGGGTGGCTTAGTAATCGCGTTTGTTGGGTATTCAATTAAGTTAATTTGGGACAAATTCTAGACTTTCTGACAAGGCATAGGGGAACTTAGATTTTTCTTCATTCAATTTCAATAGACACTCGTATTCTCGACTATTAAAGTTAGTGGTACTTTGTGTTAGGTGGATGGAGCTTCGTCTTTTGGCTATTTCTAGTGACGAACAATAAGGGATCGTGAAATGGGAATGTATTTTCGGAAAGGATTAGACATTGATCGGTTAAACTGTGAGTGGACCTTACTTCCTTAAAATGATTTATGAAATTTGCATTTTTATCTTGGTTAATTGAATTTGATTTGAGATTTGATGAAAATGTTAGATTTCAGATTTCAAATGCTTTATAAGTAAGTTTTTAAACATATATTTACATGTTGGTTTTAGTGAGTTGTTGGGTTTTGGAAAAAGGATTTAGTTTCTCATTTTATATACAAGGTTCATTTAATATTTCGAATTTGTCGAAAAGTATTATGTTGATATATGGATTTTAAGTTTCTTTTTGGGAAGTACAATGATATTTATTTTTGTGGAAAAAGAATCTATGATTTTGGTTATGAAAAATGGTTTTCAAAAGTCACTCTTACAGTACCCTCCAGGTTATCAGATTGGACAGGTTTTTGGGACCCATCACGGAACACATATAGGCTTTGGGCCGTATGTCGGGATGTTTCGCCCTTTTGGGGCTGCTCTGCATGCACGTACGACCATGATTGCCTGCACGTGTTGGATTTTACTCCACGCGTGTGTATGGCCAGGATATTGCCTGCACGTGTTGGATTTCACTTCACGCGTGTGTATGGCCAGGATATTGCCTGCACGTGTTGAATTTTACTTCACGTGTGTGTATGGCCAGGTTATTCAGGGTATATACCATGGTGGAAAATGAAATTGGTATCTTCAAGAGTTTAAATATGGATTTTAAGTGAAAACTACTTTTCGAGATTTATAATGGTTTCGATTTTATTATTTTGATGATTTTGTTAATTTAGATGGTTGGTTATTGAGAAATGTTTTTGAATTATCTTTTCCTTGAGTTCCATTGGTTTTATAATACTCTTAAGCTTGAAAATGATTTTAAAATTGGGGGATTTCAAAGAGTGACGTGAGGTCTTAAAGGAATTTGAAAGGATGAATAACTTAATGAGTTGTTTTTTTATTTTGTCCACTCACTGAGAGTTATCTCACTTTTTTCTTTATTCTTTTTATAACGTTTCCCCTAGGTATTTTAGATCGCTGAGGTTGGCCCGTACCATGTCGAGGCAGGACTTTCAGTTCTTCGGCGTCATTTCTCTTAAGTTGCAGAATTAACTTTTATTTTGTAAATGGAGTTTAGTTATGCTCTGATTATCATGTGCTTAAGTGAATAAGATCTATTTGGTTTTGGCTTTGTGAGTGAGTTTGAGACTCGTTTTGCTTGTGGTAGAGGTGGCTGAAGAAATTTAGAAGTGTTTTTTTACAGGTTTTATAAATTTCTGGGTTAGCCTATTTTCAGGGGAGGTTCTGCCGAATTTTCGATAGGATTTTTCTTGATTTTGGATTCCCGCAGGACCTCTTCGGGTTTCAGGGTGGAATCCGGCGGCGATCTTGTCAGAGCTGGCTGAGAGGCACCAGCTGCATTGAAATGCGTAAGGGAGAGAGAAGAGAAGAAGCGGCTCAATGTTTGGCAGCTTGGAAGTGGCTCGGCTCACATGGGATTGATTAATCAAAATGAAGGAGGCTGTGTACTAGGCGGAAGGAAATGGGCTGGCCACATGTCGTCGTTGCATTGGATGATGGGTTGATTAATCAAGGCAATTGGCTGGAAGCGGAAGTGACGAGTGATTGTTCGGCTCACATGAATTTTGTTGTGGGGCAACAATTTGAGGAGTGGGATGAGGGACATGGGGAACATGGGAATATGAGGGATTAGGACGACGGAATGAATTGTTTGGCATTGAATTTCCTCCTAAATGTGTTTGGGATTGGCCTTGTCTCCAAGAAAAATTTGGGTGATTCTTCCAATTGGGATTGTAGGTCTCGGAAAAGGTACCTTGGTTCACAAACGGCGTCCTAAAATTGTTAAGAGCATTTGCATGCTCAACATTACTCTCGGAAAAAGTATACAAGGAAGGACACGCTTGAACATTATGCATCGGGCTAGCACAATGAGAACAAACCTCACTTTGGACATTATTAACAGCACTCATGGTTTGACTCAAAGCTAAGGCCTCTACCTTTCTCGTTACACTCTCAATCTTAGACCCTAAGTCTACATCACCTCTCACTTCATATATCCCCTCACGCTTTGGTTCTTTGGCTTGTCTATCATGTGGGTTGGAGAAATCCCATTGTTGAGAATTTTCAGACAATTTTTCAAAAAAATCATATGCTTGCTCTTCCCCAAGATTTAAAAACGCACCCCCATTCATGGACTCTACCATATTGCGATTAATTTGAGTTAAACCGTTGTAAAAATATTGCACCAAATGCCACGTCTCGAAACCATGGTGAGGACATCTCAAAATTAAATCCTTGAATCGCTCCCAACTCTCATAAAACTGCTCATCGTCTTTTTGTGTAAACTCCGAAATGTCTCTCCTAAGCGCGTTAGTCCTATACATTGGAAAAAATTTTGACAAAAATTTTATAACAAGTTGATCCCATGAAGTGATGGAACCGGGGGGTTGGGATTTTAACCAAGCTTTTGCTTTGTCCTTGACCGAAAATGGAAATAAACGGAGACGCACGGACTCATCGGGAAAATTTTGGTATCTAGAGGTTGAGCAAATTTCAATGAATTCTTTAACATGTGTGTACGGGTCCTCTCGATCTAAATCGTGGTAGGAGGGCAACAATTGAATGATGTGGGGTTTAATCTCAAAATGAGTTGCGGTAGTGTGAGGCAAGACTATGCAAGAAGAGGTGTCAAGGATGACGAAGCAAAATATTCTCTTAACGGACGAATTTCAATGTTTTCACCAATTTCAATTATCGGTTCAATTATTTTCTTTAAATGTCTAAGTGTTCTCTCAAGTTCAAGGTCAAAAGGTGCTAAATCGTGATTTAATGAACGGCGACCAAGCATACACTAAACGGATTTTAAGAAAAGAATTTCAAAAACTTTTTTTTAATTAATTAATTAACTACCCTTTTTTAAACGAAAATATGGACAAACTAACAAACAAAGCAAATACAACTAAACAAAATCACAAAACAAGGAGTTAATCCAAACAAGCAATTTAATTATCTTTGATTTAGCCTTGGGAGGTGTCTTTTAGACAATCCTGATCTTGATTAAGCACTAGACAAGCTCCTCCTCTCTTTCAAAGCGAATTAGAGGCGTACCGATATAAGGTTCTCAAAAATACAACCAGGCCAGTTCCGGAGGGGGTGGAGGAGTCACAGACGGTCTCTCTTAAAAACCAGTCCCCTTTAAGCATCAAGATGATTGCAACCTTAAAGAACCTTTCTAGACATTGTACTTCCAAAAACACTCACCGGAGTATCCACTAATTAACTCCTTCCAAGAGGGTCCTATGAGCTTCGTGAACCCTTTGGCCAATGTCTACTTGATTTTAATTAAATTGAGTTTGGGATTAACAAATGCAAGAGATGGTTAGCCTAGGTGGGCAAGGACTTGGTGATGAAATCCAATCCTTATCTTGTTGGGGGTGAATGCCATTACTAGTTGATTATGCAAGAATGCTAATTGAAAATGCAACAACCAACAAAACAACAATATATGAAAATTGAAATTGCACAAGTAAGGCAAACACCACTCAAGAAAACTTTAAAAAGAAAAAGTTTAGAGTATATCACTAGTGTGGTGACATTGGCCACAACACACTAGGAGAAGGCAACCAAACTTTTGCTAGCAATTCCCTTTTCTTGATGACCACATCTTTGCAAACTTCTCCCCAATGCAAGCAATAAAAAGAAAATAGTAGAATTAATACTAGAACTATAACAAAAGGAGAAAGAGAAATAGAATTAAAATAAAAATAAACAAAAGGTGGAAAAAGGAAAAGAGAAATGAAATAAGAGGAAATAGAAATTACCTTATCTAATGTTGCAATTGATAAGATGCACAACACAACAATAAATAAGATCTAATCAAATTATACTAAATGACAAAAATATTTGATTTTTTTTTAAACGATAAATAAAAGCAAGAAGAAAAATTCTACAATTGAAACTAGATGCAACAACCTAAAGACAACAAAGAAATAAATATGCTACTATATATATAAATTTTTTTTTTTTAGATGACGAAGAAAACAAAACTAAAGGTAAAGGAAATAAAAGATGATGCTAGATACTATTTATGTAAGCTATAAAGAAAGAGACAACTATAAATATGCTAAATAAAAACAAGAATTTATATTTAACACAAGCACAAAATAAAGAAGACCACTAAAATAAATATTTTATGGTAAACAGTAAATAGATAAATTTTTTTTTCTTTCTTTTCTTGGCACCTACAAGAGAAGAGATGCAAGAAAGTGTAAAGAAAAAATTTTTTTTTTTCTTAAATTTT
The DNA here is from genome assembly GCA_003254865.1 of Dryas drummondii. Taxonomy (NCBI): domain Eukaryota; kingdom Viridiplantae; phylum Streptophyta; class Magnoliopsida; order Rosales; family Rosaceae; genus Dryas; species Dryas drummondii. The sequence goes on along the minus strand of QANW01001990.1, from coordinate 599,345 downwards.
TTCGGCACTTATAAAAGTGGGAAAAAGAAAAAGGAAACTAAAAAAAAAAAACTAATTAAAGGAAAATTCGAATTTTTTTTAATTAACTTTTTGTTTTTTTTAGAAAAGCAAAATAAATGAAAACTAGTGGAAGATTTAAACTAACAAAAAGCCTAAACTAGTGTATCAAAAACACGATCCGGCAACGGCGCCAAAAACTTATTGTAAAATTTTATTTACTCGCAAATATACGAATCAAATAGTATATTAACGAGGTCGAACCTCAAGAAGTGATGAAAAACGATACACTAAGCTTAAACTTAAGTTAATTTAAAGCTAACCTAGTTTGGAAATTTTGTTGATTTGTAAGGTAAATTAAAATAAAATGCACTAAATTAAAAAGCAAATAAAATAGATGAAAAGAGAATAAGGTAAATAAAAGTGTAAGAATTAAAATATTAAATCTAAAAAGGAAAATAACAACTTTTTAGTTATAGAAACTAAACAATGGTACAAGAACCAAGGTTAGGGTTCCACACCACTTATGAACAAATTAAATGAAATTTTTAGTAATTTCCCCTTAACGGAGGGCACCCAAGAGTCACTTGATACCCTCTTGCAAAGGTAAATATGAATTAAGCACAAAAGTTGAATATTTATATGGTAGATCTTGATTTTTCTTATAAAATACAAATTTCAAGCAACTCAAGTGAACCAAAATTAAGGAACAATTAGAGTTCAAAAAGTTTGTGTTTAGAACAATTAACCATAAAGCTAAAATGTGGAAAGAGAATCTAACAACCGATAATATATGACATTATGGGTGAAAGAGATCTCTATCTCATTTTAATATCAAAATCTAGAGTTTGTAAGATCTTAAATAAGGGGAAAATTAACATAAACATCTCATTTAATAATGTTCATGGTGGTGCTTCCCCCTTACCTTGGTAAGGAGGTTTAGTGACCACCCATGATCTTATATCTTAAATAAAAATAAAGAAAGAAATAAATGAGCATGTAATATAAAGAACAATAAAAATAAATAGAACTACTAACAATAAAATAAATAACTACATAAAATAAAATACATAAATAAATAGAGGATTAGAGAAGAGAGACATAATATAAAGTTAAACATAAAATAAATGGCATAAAGTAAATAGAGGATTAGGAGAAGAGAGAAGAGAGACATAATATTAAACTTTCATTAATTAAAATTGTAAGAGAGTTACATTCATATTCTCTCTCAAATATCATAGCCAAATGGCTTGAGAGAGAAATCCTAGGAGAAATACTAGAAAATGCAGAAATTAAAATTCAAGACTAAAAAAATATGAAAATGGGGCTAAATGTTCCTATTTATAGGCAAGTAGTAGGGTAGAAAATATCAGAAGGGGGATAGCTAGTGACAGCTATTTGAGATAAGAATGAACACAAATAGGCGTTGGAGCATTCGGGAAGCTGCAGGAAGAGGGCCACGTGTCGCCTGCTGGTTGGAGGAGGAGTTGATTAATCAAATGCAGCAACAACATTTGCACGGAAGAAGGTGCAACGGCTTAGAGCTGGCTGAGAGGCACCGGCTGCATTGAAATGCGTGAGGGAGAGAGAAGAGAAGAAACGGCTCAATGTTTGGCAGCTTGGAAGTGGCTCGGCTCACATGGGATTGATTAATCAAAATGAAGGAGGCTGTGTACTAGGCAGAAGGAAATGGGCTGGCCACGTGTCGTCGTTGCATTGGATGATGGGTTGATTAATCAAGGCAATTGGCTGGAAGCGGAAGTGGCAAGTGACTGTTCGGCTTCCTCGGCTAGGCCTCTGCGCAATTGGGCTTCAGTCTTCATTCTTTCAATTTGGGCCTGGCTTGGTGCGGGCTAGGCCATGCTGATGGGCTGTTGTTTTTTTTGTTTTTTCTTTTCATTTAATTAAGCCTACAAAATTAAAATAAACTAATTAACAAAATAAAATCTAAAAAACTGTTAAATAAAACTTATTAAAATCTAAGAATTAAGACAAAAACTAATAAAACTCGCTAATTAATTAAATAATAAAAATAATAATTAAAACACTAAAAATTGCTAAAAGGCATAGATAAAAATGTAAAATTTAAGGGTAAAAATTATATATTAAAATGAGCTCAACACCTATACTAGTATTGGGGTTGGGTTTTCAATTGGCCAAATCAAATAAATAAATAAAAAACATTTAGGATTGGAGTTTGGCCAAATAAATTAAAAAAAAAAAAAATTAGGATTGGGTATATATAATATTATAGAGTAATTAATATTATATTTATTGTATAAAGTAATTAATAGAGCTTAGGGTATAGTGTATAGTTTATAGGGTATTTAATAGAGGTTAGTGTATAGGGTTTATAATTGATTTTTTTTTTGTTGGTGTTGATAACTATAGTATATGTCATATGTGATATACTTATATATGTTACATATATAAAAATTATAGTATTATAAATTATATACTATCATTGAGTTGGTATTACTCACCATAACCTTATATATACCCATAAACTATACTATAATTGGTATTATACACCATAACCTTATACCTTAAACTATAATAATTTTAGTATATAAACTATATAAACCATAAAAATTAACCCTATACTATAATAATTTTAGTATATAAACTATATAAACCATTAATATTAACCCTATACTATAATAATTTTAGAATATAAACTATAAATTATAGTTTTGGACTTTTAGTAATATTTTTACAATATATAAACTATAAATTATATAAAATATAAACTATAAACTAGTAATATTTTTAGACTTTTTTGCTATGATAATATTTAAATAGAGATCTAAAATAATATTTTAAAGTCCAAATGAATGATATATAAAATATATTTAATTTTATTAATTATTATATCAAGTCCAAAAGAATATATATAATTTGTTTCACACTTAATAAATAAATAAATAAAATTAAATATGAATAGTACGGTACGGGATTAATTGGGATTGAGATGTGGAAACCACTTCCATCCCATTGAGTTTTAGTACGGTTCAAGTTCGGTACAAAATAATGGCCGGTATTATTTTTCGGCACAAAATTGACACGAAATGGGATGAAATCGGTTTGGTTTTCAGTTTCCAATTTTAGTGCCCCACCCTAAGTTTATTATCAATTTTTTAAAAGTGGGTCGGTTTATCATGATATTTTCTCAAATGAGCTTTAAAAATAAAACTGTATTTTGAAATTATTTTCTTATCCACTAGCTCAAAATTTTGCATCTACATCGTTAAAAAGGTTCCGTCGACAAAACCATGTAGGCACTTTACTCACAGACATACATTTTTCAAGTTAGCGCTTAAATCATGTACACGATTAAAAGATTTTTTATTTGAAAATCTACTTGAAATATATCCATTAATTCGTGGTAGTTTTGTAATTAACCAAAAAGAATATTCAATTATTCAAATTTGCAAAAATGGTATTCTTCTCATCTGGTGTAGGTAAGTGATCGACAAATCACTCCCAATACAACCACTTCTTATTCTTTTCAAACCAAAACTCTCTCTCTCTCTCTCTCTCTCTCTCTCTCTCTCTCTCAATCGTGTAATTTCTCCTTTTTCTTTCTTTCCACAAACACAAGCTTCTTCTTCGTTATTCCTATCATTTTCATTGTTAATTCCTTGATGAGCATGTCGTCCAAATTTTCCGTGGCAGAGCTCCTAACAGCCACCAACAATTTCTCCCCGGACATGATCCTCGGAGATGGGGCCTTGTACCTAATCTACAAAGCCCAACTCTCCAACGGTCTCACCGTTGCCATCAAGAAGTACGACCCTGATCTGTTCCCGGGGTTTCGGAATTTTCGGGCCGAAGCCGAAACGCTCGGCAAACTTCGACACCCCAATATCATCAAACTTTTGGGGTACTCCGCCTCTCACTCAATTAGCATTTTTGTTTATCAGTTTTTCGAAAGAGGTAGTCTTCATAGTTGGCTACATAATGACGTCTTAACGCAATCGTTTTTATGGTTACCGTTAGCATGGGAAACCAGGTTGAGGATTGTTAGAGGTGTGGCTAATAGGCTTGCCTATTTGCATGGGTTGGATAGGCCCATTATCCATAGGGACATTCGGACTAGAAATGTGTTATTGGACTCGGATTTTGAGGCCCATATTTATAGCTTTGGGCTCACTCGGAGAGTCGAGTCCACCCATTCGCACGTGTCAACTGAAGTTGAAGGCACCGAGGGATACATGCCGCCGGAGTACACACAAGGAAGCACGGCGACGACAACAAAGGCCGACGTCTATAGTTTTGGTATTTTGATGTTGGAGACTGCGACCGGGAGGCAGCCCAGTAAGCCCACAACGTTCGGTGGAGGTGAAATGGGCCAGAAGAATGGTGGCCCAGAATTGGCAAATGAAAATGGTGAATATTTCAAGGGAGAGATTGGTTAAAACCAAAACTATAAAGTATTTAAGGATTGCATTATTGTGTACTAGTGTGATCCCAAAAGACAGGCCTACAATGAGCGAGGTTGTTTATATGTTAAATGAAATTGCAAACATATATGTTTTTTTTACGAATGAGTAGTACCTAGTGAATAGGATTTGGATCCATTTCTATTTGTTAAGATGCAAATCTTTTTTTATATTTGACTGTTAAATTAATTGCTCTATTTAATTAAGCTTCAAATGGGGTGATATGAAAGTATCAAGTATTGTCCTTTTTTTTTTTTTTTGTTCAATTTAAGGGAATGGAAGTCCAACTTGAGACCTCTTCCAATATTGGGAAGAGGTATGTATACCTTACTATCTTCCAATATAGAAAAATAAAGAATATGTTTGGGCTTATAGTGGTGGGAAACCCTGGAAAGTTGACACTTTTGACAATATGTTAATACACAACGCATCTTCCTTCTGTTAGATAGACAATGCTGGGATTACCTATTTTGTTGTAATGCTATTAGCTGTTGAAAAAGCAAAAAGAAACAAAAAAAGCTGGTATGCAGATGCAGTGGAACCATTGGCTTGGTTGTTTCCTAGAAATTTATGCAACTTTAATTTAATATTTTTTTAATTACTATCAAATTGTTCAACGTTCAAAGGGAAGATTTTTCGATCAAAGACACTAACCTAAGGACAGTAGAAAAATAATTAAAAGAAAATGTACGTAAGCAAATATGCAATTAAATATATATATGTTAATTTCACTAGGAACCTAGCTCCTTAATTAACTTCATTACTCGGCCACCCCATTTCTCCTCCACGTAATTAAATTGGAGTTTCCAATCTCTCTCTCTCTCTCTCTCTGGTAACTATTTTCATTTTCTTAATTTCTTTCCACAAGCAATTTGCAATTAGCCAATAACGTCTTAATGGCCAAGCTTCAAGCTTCATGGGTATTGCGCCTTGAGCTCAGTTAGGGTTCTGGTTTTCGAGTTCTTTAAAAAAGGTGATCTTTATAGTTGGTTATATCCTGACCAAATAAACAATAGTTTTTTGCGTTTAACTTTATCATGGGAAACTAGGTTAAAGATTGTGAGAGATGTTGCTGAGGGGTTCACATATTTGCATGGGTTGGAAGAGCCTATTATTCAAAGGGACATTAAGCCCAGTAATGTATTATTGAACTCGGAGTTTAGGGCTCATATTGCCAATTTTGCACTCGCTAGAAGGATTGATTTGTAAGTTCTAAATACATAACTGATAGCACACACAACATAAAGACATAAGCATACCTTAATACCATTGTAAACATATAATAGACCTTAAGAGATACCAACCTGATTGGAGACATGTTGGCAGCAGTAATTTACTTCCAGTCATGATGCATAAGCCTTCTGACCAGCATAGTAATTAAGCAGTCACTCACGTATGGGATAGAGATTAAGACTTCTGGTAACTATGTGATCAAAGACCTGTGCTTTTATAGAAAGCCAATAGAATCCTAAACCCTCCCATAAAGCTATTTTCGAATTCATAGTCCTAATATGACTCTATAAAAGACTTTACTTGATCATTGCCTTGTTTATAGCATAAGGCCCTTAAGTAACTAAGTCTTCCTAGTCCAATTCAGATTAATAACCTATCTAATATAGACTTTCTGATTTATGTCTCACTAATAAATCTATTACTTGCATCTTAAGTGTTAGTGAGATATTGATTCCAAGTAGGACAAGGCTAAGTCCATTCAATTCTTACATTACTTGCATCTTAAGTGTTAGTGAGATATTGATTCCAAGTAGGACAAGGCTAAGTCCATTCAATTCTTACATTCTCCCCACTTGGACAAGCATTGTTCTCAATCAATACAACCACATAACATTGCAAGCAATCTGAAGTTGCGCTGGATTTATTATTCAACAAGACTTAGCTCAACTTTGTCAAAACACAATGTTAAATACCAGACTGAATGAAGTAACAAAGCTATTAGAATTCTCAAACCATTCACAATCATTGATATGTAAAACTGTATCTCACAACAGTCATTTACAAGGCATGGAAAATGAAAAATCAGTTCGATCACAAGATCCCTGTGCCTTAGACAGTTCCCAACTTGTAAACTTGGTCCTCCTGAATGATTTTGCCTTAATGCAAAATCTTTGAACTTAATAGCAAGATTCCTATATGCATGCTCAGACAGTGTACTATGATTACTGTCTGCTTTATCTGAATGAGATTGTCAGACTATATAGGTATTCATGCAAATACCAGAATGTATGTATACATTTAAAAGAAGCTTAAAACAAAATGAAAAACTATATATATTATAATTGAGTAGACAAACTGAAATCATGATAGGTCTAGTTCAATTTTAATATTACTGAAAGAAATTCAAATTCAATAACTAAACTGAACTTATGGCACTTATTTTCTGCAATCTCAACCAAAATGCAGAAAACCAATTATAAAGACAATAAAAATTGACTAACAAGAGTTGGACAACTCCCACTATTTCTAAATCTCCCACTGAACTGCAGCATCCAAACCTTCAAGAACTCCCATGTTGGTGATATGCTTCTAGAAAACTGAATTAGGGACACTTTATTCAACATTGGATCATCTATCAAGTCTAGGGACCCTTTCACAAATAATAAAATTCACTTCATGCATCACTTTAAGAACTCTTGAAGAATTGCATGTATTTTGATGATTAAACAAGCAATATGCAATAACATAAGCCTTAACGTACTTATCCTAACAAAAATACCTTTATGACATCAACACATCTGAGAAATCTCTTTAATGGATACTATATTCTAAAATTCCTTATAGCTATAAGAAAAAACTAAATACCAACCAAATAAGAATCTTATCTCAATAAAAACATAATTTATAGCTGAGTTCAGGACTGAATATAAATATAAGCGAACTAAAACAATATGCGAGCATAATATTAATTGTTCTTTTTAGCCTCAAACATTCCGTATACATTATTAATTTCACCTTTGGAAAAGAAGAATTATTCAAAAATATTGTACCAAATACAATATTTAACCTCGAGGATCTTTATTTGTTATAATCCAAAAATTCAATCTTGATCCAAATAAATCCTTGAACTAAGAAAATTTATAAATGAATGGATCACTTTGGTGATACTTCTTCTTTAGAGTTTTCTTAGAGCAGGATCAAGAACTGAAAAAGCTTTAACTGGTAGACAAAAATATAATTAATGCTAGAGTTGTATAACATAGCACTTGATACAAATAATGGAAACATGCTTAAGCGAATTTATATAATCAATATGTATGATGAAAATTGCAGCAACAAATATTTATAGCTAGCTATGACTTCAAAGTCCAAATATATATATGAACACATGCTAACAATCCATAACAAAAAATATGTAGAAAGAGAGAGGTATACTGCAGGTTTAAAAAAAATATATATATTTAACTATATATGTGTATTCACACAAATATATACCCAAAAATTCTTCTTGACTGAATGATGATTAAAAAATCATATATATTTCTTGAGTGATGATATATTCCTTAATTTCTTTATTATTCTATACACTGCAAAAGGCTATTCTAGAATATAATGTATGACCAAATAACAAAAAATAAAATTAGTGACTCACAACAATTACTGACCATAGATAAATAACATATCTTAATTCTGCAATGCATATGTGACCGGATAATTGGATGTAAACTTAAGATTGCAATCTTTAAATCATCATATAAACTTTAAGTCATAACACATATCAAACAAGGTTCTATCAAGAATTAAATAACTCATGTATATGATCAGACACGTCAATTATATGCCAATTAACGCTAGTGCTTATTCTAGATCAAGGTTTCTTTCAAAATTAATCATCAATATCTAATAAGCTAGAAGCAAAACAATACATGATATATATATATATATCATATGTAAAAAAACCATAGATCAGTATATACTTAGATATCCAAGTCTCTTTTGGGCGATGATTTATTTTCCTTATTGGTAGTTGTATAGTCCACGCCATAAGGGTTTTGTTATCTTTGGATATCCAAAACCGATCTAAATAAGATACATACAAGTTACCCCCTTTATATTCATAATCATATGAATAATTGATCTACCTTTGGGTGATTCTTAAAAAATAAAAATAAATAATAATAATCTTACAACTATATGTAATTCAAATATTTAAAACTTACAAGGTTTAAGTCTATTTAAACACATCCAAAAATAGGAGTAAAATAATTAACACTTAATTTGATATTCATAAAACTTTCTAGTTTGGCCACTTGGTGACTAACAAACAATAAAGATCTGTATACATAAAATTAACTAATACATTTAACCCCTTTTTTTTATATATTAATAATAAGCAATATAAAACTTAAGATCGCCTGCCCTAATTACAAGACATTATATATAGCAACAATGAAAACGTACTGATGATTGTCTAGAACTTTAATTCATTGTAAATGTCTGTATCAAGATATCCATAAATTATGGTGTACGGCCATATATATATATATATATAACATGAATCTTATGGTGCATATTAAACTTTCTACACAAATAAACGATCTTGATCAAATACATAAGCATAAAGTGATACTTCCACATATGAATATAAGTTACGCCATCTACAAACTGAATCATAATGAATGCATATAATCGACCACAAGTGCTTTAATTATATATATATATCATGGTCATGCACGGAATCAGTTAAGGCTAAAACACATTCATATACCAAGCAAATTACATCAAGCAATTTCCTACCTGCCATAATAGTGCTCCATTGGTCAAATTAATCAAAAACGATAATCTAATTTATAGTCAAAATTCAAACTCTACATAAACTTCAATGAATATCTAAAGCCACAGACCAGCATTAATGCCTACTTCAAATTTACATATAAATTTCATATATGTAATAAGTAAATGACCATAAACATAGCAGTTTCATCATGATCGATCATATAAACTGTTCAAGAAAAGCATTAACTTGATCTAAATGAAATTTGTCATATATAGTACTCACATAAATAAACATGATGGAAATCAACACACATGGATATATGAAATCGATCAGTAGACTTCAGATTAACTTTTCATAACAAATAATTTTTAATAATGCACACAGAAAATTTAATTTCCCACATAGCTCCACTTTTCTGTTCTGCATGAACAAATTTAATATATATACACTAATTGAATAAATGCATATATCAAACCAACTTCAGATCCTTCATCAACAAAATTGCATTATATCTTTATATATATATATATCACATATGCATGACTCTAAGCATATATAAGGCAGCAGGATCAATCAAAGAGGAATAGATATGTTCGATATATTTATCAACAATAAAAGGGACTTGAGTGCATGCAATGGTCTGATTTCGTGATGCAATGCATTTTATTGATAATCATGCCATGTACATATCAAAGCGGATACATATGCCTACATTAAGTCAAGATCATGAAGTTATGCATATACTAATTGATCTATAATTTTTGATAATAACAAACATTTATATATATATGTATATTTCTTTCGGATCAATATAACTGCACGTACTTGCCGACAATGCTTGATCATGATAATTGATTAATCATTCAAATATAATTACATATATAACTTTGAATAATATATGTGAGAGTATCCAAAGCTTATTACACCATGGAAGCAAAACTAATAGATGTTAATTAACTGAAGGAAACCGAGAGACATACAGACATAGGTATATATATTCATCCAAAACAGAAACTGATATGTATAAATTCATATATATATATATATATCAAACCAAGACTCCATAATTCATAGATACCTGATAGTTTAGCCGCGCACAAAACAAAACTTGGAATCCATATTGGAAAAACATGAAAGTTCTTAACCACGGCTAAGTCATGATCTAAGAGAACTAAAGTAATCTCTAAATCTCACTTCCACTTCTTAAAATTGCTACCATTCAGGGGTTCAATGGAATTGATAGCTAGCAGAGGAATTCATAACTGAAAATTTAATTTAATCTTTAAACTTAATCCTCAAGAAATGCCTTATAAACACAATTAACTCACACCTATAGGCTGAGAGTAAACCATGCTGTAGCACTAGATCATAAAACTATGTACACTTCCTTTATAAAAAAGACCTCCCACGTCGATATGGACAGAAGGAAATCCTTTTCATCTGCAGTGCTAGTTGCTGTTTTTGCAGCTGGTTTCTCTTCTCTTAGTGCCAAATCTAAATCTCTAACACAATTTCAATGTCTTGCTTCCACTTCTTCAAATTGTGACCATTAAGTGGTTCAATGCTAGAGAAACTCATGGATGCTGCATTTAAAAAAAAACTAAATAAATCAAATGATACTAAAACTTGATTACTACGGGTGTTAAATTATACCCCAATAATTCTGCAGATGTTTTTCTACTACAGGGATCGAGTTTGTGCTGTCCATGTAGTAAAAGCAATATAATCTGTATCATGTTTCCAATCTATTATGAGACCACTTGTTTTGAGTATTGTTTCTGCAATTTGGTCAGCAGAAATTATAACCAAAAGAAAAACTGGTCTCATAAGTAGATTGCAACATGTTAATCCTGTATCTTAAATGCTCAGATGACTTGATCTCTTTAAAGAGAGCCAACAAGTACCTAAGATGCAGAATTACCAATTTGTGATCAATAATAACTGTAGCCTTGATCATAGCTCTCATCATGCAGAAGGATTTGTAATAGCTGACATGATGATAAATATGGTAAAAAACCAGATCTCATACCGAATATGAATTGTCAAAGATTTTCACAAGTCTGCAGCGGAAAATATATATATATATATACAACCTGATTAACCCTTGCAAATATTTAATTACCAGTTGATGAAAAAATCAATGAATACATACGTATCAACATAGAATAATCAGGTTATGTATTAGTGTAATAAGTAATAAACTTATATGCTTCTCAGGATCAAACCAAATATGTATATATAAGTATTAAACAGAAAAACGTATGTTTAAGAAGAATTAATATAAACAGAATTATAACTTATGAACTTATGTTCGATCACAAAATCTGAAACAATGATTAATTCTTAATCTCGATCTTTAGTGTGTGTCTGCTTGCTCTGATACCACATGTAAGTTCTAAATACATAACTGATAGCACACACAACATAAAGACATAAGCATACCTTAATACCATTGTAAACATATAATAGACCTTAAGAGATACCAACCTGATTGGAGACATGTTGGCAGCAGTAATTTACTTCCAGTCAGGATGCATAAGCCTTCTGACCAGCACAGTAATGAAGCAGTCACTCGCGTATGGGACAGAGATTAAGACTTCTAGTAACTGTGTGATCAGGGACCTGTGCTTTTATAGAGAGCCAATAGAATCCTAAACCCTCCCATAAAGGTATTCTCAAATTCATAGTCCTAATATGACTATAAAAGACTTTACTTGATCATTGCCTTGTTTATAGCATAACGCCTGTAAGTAACTAAGTCGTCCTAGTCCAATCCAGATTAATAACCTATCTAAGATGGACTTCCTGATTTATGTCTCACTAATAAATCTATTACTTGCATCTTAAGTGTTAGTGAGATATTGATTCCGAGTAGGACAAGGCTAAGTCCATTCAATTTTTACATGATTCATCACATTCCTATGTGACAACTCAAGTTGATGGTACTTTGACATACATGGCGCCGGAGTACATGGAGGGGAGCACAAAGGCAACGGTAAAGGCAGATGTGTATAGTTTTGGTATATTGATGATGGAGACTATGAACGGTCAGGTACCTGATCATCTCTCAAAACTGGGAGGATTAATGAACAAGCTCGATCCCCAAATTTCATGGGAGAGATTGGATGAAGCCAATGTGAAAGAATATTTTAAGATTGCTTCTTTGTGTGTAACAAGTATTCCGAAAGATAGACTGGAAATGAGGAAAGTTGTTCAAATGCTAAATCAAATTCTAGTATGAAATTAATTACACATATAAAAAACTTAAGAGAATCATTTTGTTAGTGATAATATTAGTCATATTTCCTCGCTTATATGTATTCTTGTATAATTAAGATTTATTGTATCTTGTACTCCAAGTTTAGCTAGATTAAATTTGTACTCTATATATAGCTTGTATACCCCAATTATTAAACTAAGAAAAATACCAAGTTTACACATTCAGGGGTTTTTTCGTCATTCCAAGCCTAATCCCCATCTGCACCACCACCCTACCTCTCCTCTCTCTCTCTCTCTCTCTCTCTCTCTCTCTCTCTCTCTCCTCCTTTCCACGTCCACATCAAACCCTTTTTTTTTTTTGGACATGCCATGGATCCAAGAAGTTTGTACCACAATTTATTGCCAAAAAAATTGTAGATTCTATGCTCAAAATATGAAAGGCTTCAAGCTTGGAGTTAAACATGGTTGGCCACCTCCTTGGTCTCCATATATGAAAATGTCCATCTCAACGGTCATTATCTAATTTATTAGGCCGGTGAGATTCCAATAAGGTCATCATATGTTCTTGTTTGATGAGACAAAAAAAAAAAAAGGCTGGGTATTCATGAGGACTCACTAACTCAGCGTCCCCAAGGTTTAAACTGAAAGAGGAAAACAATAGAATATGGCTGGAAAAGTGGGGCGAAAAAACAAAGAGTAGCATTCAAGGCCGTTAAAAAACAAAGATATGATGTTTGAGCTTCAAAGAGGTAGCTAATAGAGGTGGCTGCAAAAATATGCATCGGCCTAAAAAAAAATCAATTTAGTTGTGTGATGGATAGTTTGTGGGACTACAAGTATCCGTTCTCGAAATCGGTTTTAATTGACAAGAAACAGCTTGATCTTACCATGAAGGTTTCAAAAGCCAATTGAATGGTTACCATGAAAATCAATTTGATTTTTAGGCCAAACTATAATTTTCATAAACTTTGCTAGAATGCCAAACTTCATGAAAACTTGGAGGCATATGTATGGGCCATATTTTGACATCGTCAGAATATCGATTCGAAAATAATTTGAGTAAGGTAGGTTGGGTGAGTTACCATTGGGTTAGACTAGAATGCCTTTGAGGAAAATAGGCTAACCAGAATGCCTTTGAGCAAAATAGGATGATTAGAATGCCTTTGGGAAAAATCGGCTGATCAGAGTGCCTTTGGGTAAAATAGGTTGACCGGGATGCCTTTGGGAAAAATAGGCTTTGACCGGAATGCCTTTGGATAAAATAGGCTGACTGGAATGCCTTTGAGAAAAATGTTGACCGGTCAAGCTTTTCACTACAAGGGAAATCACCCACCCTGTTTGTTTTTTATCAAAAGGTGGCTAACCGTTAGAATGAGCTATATGTTGAAAGGGGTTGACCGAAATGAGAAGAATTGATTCCTAAAAGCAACCAACCAGCCAGACTTGTTAGGAAAACAAAATTAAAAAAAAATAAAAAAAGGAAGGAACAACCTGATTTTTCATGGGGTACCAAAAGAATGGTTTCATTGAAAAAAACAAAAAAGGACGTCGCCGACCGGTCATGTTTTATAATGACAAGAAAATCTGGCCGAATTGATTATATTTTCACACAAAAAAGGCTGTCACAAGTAAAAGGGTATGGCCGGTTTGTTTTAAAAAGAAGGAGAATGGTCTAATGTTTTCAAGTAAGTGAATCTGGTCGAGTTGTTCATGAAATTCAAGAATCCAAGATCGGCCAGGACTACTAATAAAAAGAGACCGCTTTGATGTTTACAATCTATCAAGTTGTTTTTGAAATACAATTGTCCAACCAGTTAGAGTTAGACATATGTTATGAGGTGGTTGTCGTTTCGATTTTTATATATTAAGAGAAACTCACTTAATAAAAAATATAAAAAAGGTGCCTCTCAAAAAAATTTAAACAACTAAAATAAACCAAATAACAGAGGTGGCTGAAGTTCATTCCATAAACCAAATAACAGAGGTGGCTGAAGTTCATTCCATAAACCAAATAAAATCAAGCATCCCATATAGTAGTTTTCTGGAAACCTCCCTTGCCCTAAAAAAGATACAAAAGATATTCTTAAGAAAAAAAGGTTCTTACAAATTTTGAGGAAGAGATTCATGGAGTTCTTGCACCATCTTAACCATCATTTTCTTCAGTATTTTCGACGTCTTTCACTTGATCGCCATTAGCCGGCTCCTCAGGACTCAAGATCCGCCCACTCAAAGGATCTACAGGCCGTGTGTCACGTGGTCCGCCCTTACGCCCCATTGCTATCATTGGTGGTGGAGGTAACAGCCCTGCCCTGAAAAGAATGCGCTGCACAGGATCTGAAGGCTGAGCTCCAACAGATAGCCAATACCTGCAGAAAGAGCAAAAGAAATTAGCAGGACAGAGTGGATATACTTCACTTGAAAACACAAGAAACCTTAGCAACCATTTACTATTCTACCAAAATAAAATTATAAATTTCTACTAAATCAATTGTTCTCATCTCTCACTAAGCACATAAAGAACAAAATAGCAATCTCCTAGGAAAAGTTGTTTCAACCTCCTCAAAATTTTAAAATTCCGTTAACTAACTTCACTGTAAAGTAGCCTCAGAATTAGAAAAGGCAAAAGGTGATTTCGATTTCAGTGAGCACATAGGCTCCTCAATTATAGACTCTCCCAATGTCTGGCCATCATCATAAAGGGTCCAGATTTACACACATTACATGTGCCACCTTCCAATTTTAGCACAAATGTAAGACTTTACAGCTTAACAGTAACTGTGAAGTGATAATTTGTATATACATGGGATGAACAACAAAACATATAATCAATTCATAGAGCTAAAGATTGAATGTCTTATATACCATCACATGATAACTTCCCGAAGCAAATAAAAAACAATGAAACTCTAATGATTCAATTAGTAATCCAAAGGCACAATTCACCAAGAATTAAAGTGAAACATGCAAATTGAAGCAATGAGGAAAGTCACTTACTTGACTCTTTCAAAGCTCAGACCCATTCGTTTACCACCATCTTGGCCTGTACAAAAATATTCACATTGTAGACAATTAGCATATCACAAATCATATACCAGATGACGAAACAATAACCATTTTCTTTGGATTCAGATTCAAAAAGTGGCAAATATAAATTTTCCAATCATTTCTTGGCAACCAAACATTATCAAATTCATTGCACATTTTACCAGCTTCCACAGCCATTGCAATTTTGATCATCACAATTCATCAAACAAAATTCTACCAATAACGATAAAACAAAATAATGATACATTTCTTTAGCAACCATTAATAAAACCCAGTAAGAAACCAACAAAGAATTAAAAATAGCCACAAATTCCCACCCGCGCGCACGCACACACACATATAAAGCGAGAGAACACCTGGCAAGGGATTGTAGTAGCCTAGGACTTCGAGGTGCTTGCCATCTCGAGGAGATCGGCTATCGGCGGCCATGACCCGATAGAACGGCTTGTTTTTGCATCCGAACCTCGCTAATCGGATCCTGACCACCATTTTCTTAGCTCTATCAAAATCAGAGAGATGGAGGTGAGACAGAGAGCAGCGACGGCCAGTGAGCAGCTAGCGACGCCGGTGAGACAGAGAGAGGGATGCGACGAGAGAGAGTGAACGGCGAGAGAGAGAGAGAGAGAGTGGCTGGAAAAAGAGCGGCTGGAGCGTGGATGAAGGGGACTGACTGACTTTTTAGTGTTTTACACTTTTAATCTTTTTTTCTTTTTTTTGGAAAAAATAAGTTTTAATCTTTTAAAATTGTAGACTTGTAGGAATTTAATTTTGGAGTATTAAAAATTTAATTAAACAAATTAACAAATATATAAACTAATTAAATTAAATCTTATACTACTTTACTCTATACCCTAGGAGTAAAATTTCGGTTTCGAGTAAATTTTCGATGAAAATTTTGACGAAATTTTCGCGGAAATTTTGGGTAAAATTTCGATTTCGATAAAATTAGACAAAAACGACAAAAATTGCTATCAAAATATGTAAATTTTGAATGAAACTTAAGCATATGTTTATTTAACATATTATCTAATATATTGATAAAAAACATTGAATAAACTAAATAATATAGTAGATTTCATGTGATATAAGGTAAATATAATGGGTGCTGCAGACAAATACTGTTAAATAAAAATAGTTCACTAATTAATAATTACATAAAAATGATCTTTTTTTAAGGGATATTTAATCATTTTGAATCCAATTGTCCTTACAATATATGTGGACAAATAAAAAAATGACATGTATTATTATTTTCTAAATCACTTAATCCAATAACCAAAAACAATCTAAATAGATTGTGAAATTCTGAAAAGTTGGTTTATAATTTATTTTGAAGTAAATAGTGATTTATTGATAATTATCTTATTAATTCGGAGATATTAGAATTTTTTTGAGGAATTTTGGAAGAAAATAAATGAATTTGAAGTAGTAGAAAAATAAAATTTATCGAAACGAGCTTACGAGATTTTATAGAACATTTTTCGGATCTCGAAGTTAATTTTAGTAAGTTATTTGAATTTTAAGTAATTTCGGCAAGTTATTGAGGAACAATAAAAATTATGAAAAACTCAGTCTTGATTTTAGTATTGTTGAAAATGTTTCGGGTCAACGAGCGCATAGACACAAATGAAACGTGTTTTTTTTTCTTTTCTTTTCTCTTTCCTTTTTTTTTTACCTTCTTCGCCTAGTAGTGATCCAACTTATACACATTGTGACAGCATCAATAATATATATACTGGTTATCATTATCTAGTATATATGTTATGCAATGAAG
Organism: Dryas drummondii; assembly: GCA_003254865.1. Taxonomy (NCBI): domain Eukaryota; kingdom Viridiplantae; phylum Streptophyta; class Magnoliopsida; order Rosales; family Rosaceae; genus Dryas; species Dryas drummondii. Next base: position 582,139 of record QANW01001990.1, on the reverse strand, counting down.
CAGACCCTTTATGTTCCACTAAAACCACGTATAATGCAGAACCAATCAACCAAATTAATGCTCAAATTGACATAACGAGAGACAACAAAACCTTGTGATTCTTCTTTCACAACATAAATTAATTTATAGAATTTTACTATTGTGGATATGATTTATATATATACTGTGAATCATATATATATATATCAATATATGTATATATATATATGATCTAGGTGGCAAGGGCAGTGTAACCTTGGAAAGGGAATTGTGAACGGGTACAAAGAATCAGGGAGAAGTGATCCGGGAGATATTTTTAGGCAAGATAATATATAATACTCCAAGAATAAAGCACAAAAGCTTCAAATTCCAGCAAAATGTAAACAAGCTGCAA
>QANW01001990.1:530413-581642 GCA_003254865.1 Dryas drummondii | reverse complement strand
TCTCTCTCTCTCTCTCTCTCTCTCTCTCTCTCTCTCTCTCTCTCTCTCTCTCTCTCTCTCTCTCTCTCTCCGATCTCCTTCTCTTCCGGAGCTCCTCTCCCTCCGGCGACGGCAACCTCTTTCTCCCGATCTCTTCTCTCACTCCGGCAACGGCAGCTTTCTCTCCCTCCGGTCTCTGCCTCCATTTGGTCTCTACGCCAAATTTCAGCGAAATTTCGCTCAAATTTCGGTGAATTTCGCTCAAATTTCGACGAATTTCAACGAAATTTAACTAAAATGTGCTTGGAGCATTTTTGAAATTTCGTCGAAATTTTTACGAAAAATAACGGATCTGTGATAAAATTTCGGGATAAAAAAAAAACGAAAATTTCGGCGAAATTTTCGAAATTTCATTCCTTGTCTATACCCTATACCCTAAACTTTCTAAACCTTAAATCCTTCTCTTACACATGAAGCAAAGCGCACTATTCATAATTTTTCTTTTAAATAATTTCATACTAGAATAAGGTATATACTGTATAGTATATTTTTTTTGTCTAGAAAGAAAAAAAGAAAGAAGCTATAAAGTCTTTTTCAAATGTTTGTCCTTCTAAAAAACTCAAAATCAATAAATATAAGATAACAGTAGACAAAAAAGAGCGCATAAGATAACAATTTTAGAAAAAAAAAAATAATAATGACAAATTTTTTTTTTTAAAAGATAGCAATTATTAAGAATTAAGTTTGTAATTAAATATATAATTGTATTTAGTTTTTTGAAAATATTTTTATTTATGAAACTAAGAATTAGTCTTTAAATAAAAAGTAATTTAGAAAAACTAATATAAACGGGCTGACCCAACATGAGAGAAAACCTTGGCCCTGCCCGGCCCATAAAACCTTGGCCCTGTGATGGCCGATCTACTTGATTTTGATTTTGCACCCATCAACCGCACATTCACTTTTACTCATTGTATCATCATCACACGAACTTCGACCACACTATCCTAAGTCCTTGTAGCCAAGGCATTAGAACCTCAGTGACCGAGAAGTGTTTCTTCCTTGGTCCACAGTCGCTTGATCGAAAGTCAGTTTCGTGCAATTCTATCATTTGTACGCTCAACCTACGGCCATGTACTAGCATGCCTAATGCAAATTTAAAGGACGTTAGCTTTCTTGATCTGCGGCCTAATTGACAAGTGGCTATAGAAATTTTGAGACAAACAACTCACAATCCTTTTTTCTTGGTGGTTGGGATGATGATGCATCTTTAGTTTCAACCCACAGTACTATATCAGGAGTTACCCAATGGAATAACCACGAACTCGATCTCACCGCTCAAGACCCTTAACTGTAGCATAGGCCCTCTGCCGCAACTCTAATGCCGGTTCTCCATCACCAACCAGCTACTGCAACTTTTGGTTCATCTTCTCCGACAAAAATATATACTTAAAATTATTAATATAAGGATTAATCATAACTCTTATAAATTATTTAAATAATTATTAAATATTTGTAAAACTTACATTCAATTGCTCAAAGGTGCTATCAATATAAGAGCGATCATCCTCATGTTGGCACTGATGGGTATAATCAAAAAATTTTATCTCATCAAAGGGATGACCATATTCATTCTCCTATTGAGATGCACAATAATAACATAAAAATATATTAAATATATGTAAATTAATACAAGTGTACTTAAAAACTATATCCAGCAGAAATACACAATAAATGAAAAGAAGCAGTAAAGTCTATTTCACATTTTCATTACTTAGTACAAGATAAGCAAAGGAAAAGATACGAAAAGGCTACAAGTATAAATAGAAGAGAGAATACATGATTGAAAAAAGTTTGAATCATGCATTAATTTGAAATCAAATAACCGATAATTTGAATCATTAATGAAATCATACTTACACTGGAAAATACAATAGACTAAAAATAGTGAGCATGTGAAAAATCAATAAAATTGCTCAAGTTGTCAAGCTATTTAAACATCTAAAATAATAACGAATATGCTCAACTGAAACTAACATACTTATAACTTTTACTACTATTAGGCAAAATCATTTCCATTATCAAATAGTAACAACATTGTTATTGTTTAACAATAACTATTATTAACTACTAACAAAAAAAAAAGACAATAATTATCAAAAACAATCATTGCTACTGTTCAAATGCAGACGGGTGTAACTCCATAAGCTTTAATTTTGTGTTATATATTTATTACTAACTTTGACATGTTATTGTATGTAAGAAAAACACATAACATAGGTCTATAATTTATGAGTGATTTTTTTGTAGTTAATGGTTGTCACTATCCAACAATAATTATGTGGGCAAACTACAATTTAATACCTCAAGTTTGCCTCCGATTACAAGTTGGTACCTCCAGTTTAATATTCAACGATTCAATATCCCAACTTCATTTTTTTGGCAAACAAAGACCTCCGTCAGACTCCTTCGTCTAAACCTCGTTAAGTGGTGACTCATCGCACATGTGGAGTACCGTTGGATGCCAAATGGCTGGACGAGAATGCTTCCCGCCCAAATAAGTCACATCAGACCTGACTCCCTTTCTTCCCTCCAAAACCCTTGGACACTTAGACTGACACAGTGCCACCTCAGATTAAAAATAATAAAAAATTAAAAAAAGACATTTTTTTAAAGTCTCACCTACATGCAACCGATTTGAAAGAAGATGCTCGTTGCAAAGCTTTTTGTCCTCTTTGTTTCGTCTCTCTTCCTCGAAACCATGCGCCCATTATTGATCTGAGCCTCCCAACCATCTACTTAAATTACCTAGCCATCTTCAAAATAATCATAAAGTTGGGCGTGTAGTAGAGGAGCCCCTTTGAGATTCTGAGCATGTTGCGCCGACAAGAGTCGTACAATCCAGACAGTGGCCTTGGTTGAAGGTTGGGTTTTCTCTGTACTTTTTCTCCAATCAAGATTGGTTTTTGGTAATTTATATGGTTTGACTAATTTTTATGGTTTCTCCTAACAAGGTTGGGTGTTTTTATAAACCTAGTTCAGAGGAAATGGAGTATGCAGCATGTAGATGTGGAGACAGACTTGAGGTGATAACATCGTGGACATACTTGAATCCTACGAGGAGGTTTATATGTTGCCCTAGATATGGAGTAGGTGATGGGAAGGGTTGACCTATGAAATCCAATTTGTTCCCCTCTATTTTTCATACTTATTGATTTTTGTGGTTGATTTTTTGTTATAGCAAAGAGAAGGATGCCAGCACTGGGTTTGGTTGGATCCACCCATGTGTGATCGTGCTAAGGCTATCATACCTGGGTTGTTGAGAAAGTTGTCAAATGCAAAAAGAGAAACGAGAATAGTTGGACGAAGAGGATTCATGTACTGGGCTATGTTGGTGCTTCTATGGTTGCTTTGTTGGGGGCTATATGTGATATGTGGTTAAGGGAAGTTGGTGATTGTGTAGTGGGTTAAGGGTTTGGTGAAAAATAGGCTGACTAGAATGCCTTTCAGCAAAATAGGATGATCAGAATGCTTTTGGGAAAACTAGGCTGATCAAAATGCCTTTGTGCAAAATAGGTTGACCGGAATGCCTTTGGGAAAAATAGGCTTTGACCGGAATGCCTTTGGATAAAATAGGTTGACTAGAATGCCTTTGAGCAAAATGTTGACCGGTCAAGCTTTTCACTACAAGGGAAATCGCTCAGCCTGCTTGTTTTTTATCAAAAGGTGGCTAACTGTTAAAATTAGCTATATGTTGGAAGAGATTGACCGAAATGAGACGAATTGATTCCTAAAAGCAACCAACCAGCCAGACTTGTTAGAATTGATACCAAGATTCTTGCTTCAACAGTTGCTGTTGGTTTTTTCATGTTGGGGTTTTATTGGTTGCCTCTTCAGCTGGTAGTGGTTGTTAGGGCTTTTGATGAAAATTGAAAATGATAATGAGGTAATAACAGAGATAGCTGAAGTTCATTCCATAAACTAAATAAAATCAAGCATCCCATACAGTAGTTTTTTGGAAAACATGTGATACAATAGCTATTAAATTGTACTTGCTTACTTATACATGTGAGATTAAATATCACTGCACCATTACCTTCAAAAGCTGCCCTATTCCACGGATGCCAGTAATTTATCAAATTTGACCTATGTTAAGCCGCTTGTCCTGCAAACTGATATGGAAAATTGTTTCTTGCAACCTCCATTGCCCTAAAAAAGATACAAAAGATATTCTTTAACAAAAAAAAAAAAGGTTCTTACAAATTTTGAGGAAGAGATTCATGGAGTTCTAGCACCATCTTAACCATCATTTTCTTCAGTATTTTCGACGTCTTTCACTTAATCGCCATTAGCTGGCTCCTCAGGACTCAAGATCCTCCCACTCAAAGGATCTACAGGTCGTGTGTCACATGGTCCGCCCTTACACCCCATTGCTATCATTGGTGGTGGAGGTAACAGCCCTACCCTGAAAAGAATGCGTTGCACAGGATCTTAAGGCTGAGCTCCAACAGATAGCCAATACCTGCAGAAAGAGCAAAAAAAATTAGCAGGATAGAGTAGATAATACTTCATTTGAAAACACACGAAACCTTGGCAACCATTTACTACTCTACCAAAACAAAATTATAAAATTATACTAAATCAATTATTCTCCTCTTTCACTAAGCACATAAAGAACAGAATAACAATCTCCTAGGAAAAGTTGTTTCAACCTCCTCAAAATTTTAAAATTCCATTACCTAACTTCACTGTAAAGTAGCCTCAAAATTACAAAAGGCAAAAGGTGATTTCGATTTCAGTGAGCACATAGGCTCCTTAATTATAGACTCTCCCAATGTTTGGCCATCATCATCAAGGGTCCAAATTTACACACATAACATGTGCCACCATCCAATTTTAGCAAGAATGTAAGACTTTACAGCTTAATAGTAACAATGAAGTGATAATTTGTATATACATGGGATGAACAATAAAACATATAATCAATTCATAGAGCTAAAGATTGAATGTCTTATAATACCATCACATGATAACTTCCCGAAGCAAATAAAAAACAATGAAACTTTAATGATTCAATTAGTAATCCAAAGGCACAATACACCAAGAATGAAAGTGAAATATACAAATTGAAGCAATGAAGAAAGTCACTTACTTGACTCTTTCAAAGCTGAGACCCATTCATTTACCACCATCTTGGCCTCTACAAAAATATTCACATTGTAGACAATTAGCATATCACAAATCATATACCAGATGACGAAACAATAACCATTTTCTTTGGATTCAGATTCAAAAAGTGGCAAATATAAATTTTCCAATCATTTCTTGGCAACCAAACATTATCAAATTCATTGCAAATTTTACCAGCTTCCACAGCCATTGCAATTTTGATCACAATTCATCAAATTAAGCTCTACCAATAACGATAAAACAAAATAATGATACATTTCTTTAGCAACCATTAATAAAACCCTGTAAGGAACCAACAAAGAATTAAAAATAGCCACAAATTCGCACCTGCACACACACATATAAAGCGAGAGAAAACCTGGCAAGGGATTGTAGTAGCCTAGGACTTCGAGGTGCTTGCCATCTCGAGGAGATCGGCTATCGGCGGCCATGACCAGATAGAACGGCTTGTTTTTGCATCCGAACCTCGCTAATCAGATCATGACCACTATTTTCTTAGCTCTATCAAAATCAGAGAGATGGAGGTAGCAGCGACGGCCAGTGAGCAGCGAGTGACGACAGTGAGACAGAAAGAAGGATGCAACGAGAAAGAGTGAACGGAGAGAGAGAGAGAGAGAGAGAGAGAGAGAGAGAGAGAGAGAGAGAGAGAGCGGCTAGAGCCTAGATGAAGGGGACTGACTGACTGAGGGTTAGTTTTTTTTTTTTGCACAAATCATAGGGTTAGGTAACTTAAGTTAATAGGTTTTTGATTGTTTAGTCTTTACTTTTTAGTTCCTGTAAAAAAAAAAAAAAGTCTTTACTTTTTAGTTCCTGTAAAAAAAAAAAAAAGTCTTTACTTTTTAGTGTTTTACCGTAAACCCTCTAAACCTTAAACCCTTATCTTACACATGAAACAAAGCACAATGCCCATAATTTTCCTTTTAAATAATTCCATCCCAAAAGAAGGTATACATCAAGGACAGACCCAGGAATTGAAAATAGGGTGAGCTAAACTTAAAGGCTATGTGCGACCAAAAAAAAAAAACTTGGAGGCTATCGAAATTTTGGCAGCATCTTGTTTGTTTTTTTTATACTTCCCAAATTTAAATAACCTGTTAAAATACATATTTGATCTAAAATAAAGTTTATGGAATTAATTACACTTACCCCCCCTGAGGTTTATCGTCTTTTCACATACACCCCCTGGGGTTTCAATAATTACACTTACACCCCCTGAGGTTTCAAAACTGTTACAAATAACCCCTTCCGTTAAGTGACCGTTAGTAAAATAATGACATCAGCACAAAAATATTTTAATATGACAAAATTAGCCTTGTACAATAACCCAAATCAAGATTAAGATATCCCAATTCCCAAACAACCAAATTTTAATTCAATAAAATATAACCCAAACTCACCAATCTCTCAAAATTGAATTAGCAGAGATGTGTGCCCATGTTATAAGAAAGGAAAATGCCGACACCCATCAACCAAAAAATCAAAAAAATCTAAGAATCTATATGAGAACTGAAGGAAAGTTCACAAAGATACACATCATTTTAAAAGTTTTAACGCACATGTTCCATTAAATAATTCTAATATTCCAAAAGTCTTGCATATGTTCCATTAAAAAAACCAATTAGCTAGGCGTGTATGGATCCAAAAGTCTGGCATAATAAGCTTGAAAATCTAAACAAAAAAGAGTTCACATGTCTTCAAAAAAAATAATGGCAGACTCTAGCTATATATAGCTTCTTCACAATGGCTGACTCTAGCTTCTCAGTTTGTTGCAAAGGGTTGGCTCCCAACCTCTTGACTTGGTGCAGGGGCTTGACTCCCAATTTCTTGACTTGTTGACTGAGTGCCATCCATTCCAATTACCACATTTGAAGCTAATCAATAAAAAGAAAAAGAAAAAAAGAGAGAGAAATTAATAACAAAAGCATATTTATTTGCAAACCAAAAAACTAGTACATTCTAACCTTTTCCACTCTGAGTTCTACCACCACCTCTACCCCTTCCCCTTAATGAATTGACTCCTCCACTCACTCTTCCTCTTCCCCTTGAAACATTCACACCACCTCTTTGCACCCCTCCAACATTCTTATTTGGACACCTCCTCTTATTGTGGCCTAATGTACCACAAAGTGAGCATGTTAATGCATATGACCTCTTTCGCTTACCCCCTTTCTTAAGTTCATCTGCCTCCCTTCTCCTATTTTTTGTGGGTCTCCCAGGTGGTCTTCTTAATGGTGGTGGCTGAATGAGATCATAAGAGTCTTCCTCCCAGAACTTCTCATCTGGGATGGGGTGAATGTGATATGAGTATGTTTTCACATACTTCTCTTTGGTGAAGAATCCATGACAATAGTCTTCTGAACTAGCCCGCTTCCAGATAATGCATGCACACACATGCTTACATGGAATCCCACTAATTTGCCATTCCATGCAGCTACAATGAGTAGTAGGCAATCGAACAATGTGCCTTTGTGCAAGGTCATACACTTCAAACTCATCTTCACCTAGTCCAATCCAAAAAGCAATAATTATTGTTGCAAAAAAAAATATTGAAAAATACGAAGAAAAGATTTAAAATTTTACCTGCATGGGCAACACTAATGCTCCTACCGACTTTCATATTTATATTGAGGTTGGACCGTACACGTTGAGTAATCTTATTAGGCCATTCTACCACCTTAGCATGCCTTTTTGCATACCTTCTCATCATTTTTCGTCTCACTGTATCAATGAGCACTAATATTGGTAGTCCTCTCCATTTGTTCAAGACTGCATTAAATGATTCCGTCATGTTGTTAGTAATATGATCATTCTTCACACGATGATCAAAGGCATGCCTACTCCACTGTGATGGATGGATTTTATTTAGCCTACCCCACACATCTTCATCAAGTTTCCTTATTTCTTCCATTGCCTCTGTAAAAGTCACAACATCAAAGGCTTCAGCAGCTTTCCAGAAGTTTTTTCGCAATAGTAACCCGGGATTCCTTTTTCTCATATTGCTGTAGATGTGTCTGCAACAATATCTGTGTGGTGAGTGTGGAAATATGTTTGCAACTGCATCAATAACTCCCTAAATACATCACACCAATCCATTAGCATCATTACAAAGAAAAAAAAAAGCAATAAGAACACTAAAAACAATTGTAGTTAAGAAAAAAGCTACCTTTTGTCTGTCAGACATAAAAGTCCATGGAATGTTGTCTGGGTTATGACTTCCAATCATTGTTTCCAAGTGTGTCATGAAGAACATCCAACTATCCTTGCACTCTAATTCGACCACTGCCATAGCTATTGGAAACACCCCAGAATTACTATCTAAACTAACTGCGGTTAATAGTTGGCCTCCGAAAGGCCCTTTTAGGAAGCACCCATCAACTCCAATAAAAGGCCTACACCCATTCACAAAACCATCCCTCATTGCAGCTATGCAAATAAAGAAACGTTGGAAAACAGGATACCCCAAGCTTCTATCAACCTGAATCTTCACGATGCTTCCAGGATTTGATTTAAGAACCTCTTTCCCATATCGTCTTAACTTACTATAGCATTCAGCATGCTTCCCCTGCATGACCTCTCTACCCTTTTTTCTTGCCCTCCATATCTGAATGTATTTGGGTTTAACCCCATACTTTTCTTTCAACTCATTCTTCATAGTTTTTATCTTCATGTCCGGGTCAGTCATTAATTTATTACCCAATTTTCTAGCCATCCAGGTAGAAGTTGCATTAGAGTTCTTACCTTTCTTCTCACATGTGTGAACATCATTGTATGATTTAATCATAAAGGTTGTTGAGGACATTGTGGGGGTAGGGGAGGCATGAATACGCCATGGACAACCTTTTTCCTGCATAATAAAAAAATTCAAGCATAAGCAGAAGTGCACTATAATAAATAAAATTAGAACTCTATACAACAACATGAGAATGTATTGTTTGTCAAAAAAAAAAAATTAGAATGTACTGTTTGTTAAAAAAATAAAACAAATATGAGAATGTATTAAACCTTGCATTTAGCAGTAACTCGAGTTCGTTCATTTTTGACTCGGTTAATTTCGAATGCCTCTTGTATTACATAGTCTTGAAGCTTTTCTCGAAAATGATTAATGTCCAAAAACACTTGATCTTCCTTCAACTCCACATTTCCATTTGGGCAATCCTGATACAACCTCTTACTCAATCCCTTCACATAGTCAGCCACTTCCTCTTCCTCGGAGCTAACTAGCTTCTCATGATCAGAGTTTGAATGATAATCAGATAGCCCATCAATATCACTCTCAGATGCTTTTCCATTATTATCTTCAAATTCAACATCATCCACATCTTCACCACATACACCTGTAGGCACCAAATCATCATCCTCATCATCAGTAAATGGGAATAGTTCGTGTTCCCCTTCACCAGCATCTCCAGGTACCCAATTCTCATCATCATTACCATCATCATTCTCACCTTTGTCATCATCCTTATAACCTTCAGCATTTTCAACATCTTCCTTATCCCCATCACCAAGTACATTGTCTTCAATTATCAATGGCCTCATACCACAATCTATATCAAATACCAACTTATTGTGCAACTCAAAGATCTCAAACATGTTTATAACATCAGCATCTGATTTTACAGGGTGCAACACACCATTACTTGGGTGCCTAAACTCAACCAAAATTTTCATAGATTGCCAATTATCCTTTTTATTAATGCATAATGAACAAATATCATCATACAAGTCAAGTAAGGAATACTTGTCACTGTCAATATTGCCAATTTTCCCAACATGTTTGCCTTTAAAGTGGACCTCAATTTCAAACATCCCCATCTTCCAAAGACGTCACTCTTAATTTGAAAAAAAAAAACAATGTTAGATAAAAGACACATTTTCTTATAACAAAAGAAAATAAACCAAGTTCATCAACATATGCCAAGATAAACAAGAAAATCTGAAACACACATTATGGAAATAAATATAGACTAAAATGATTTTTATTGACTGTTATTGCAGCATTATCAAAGCTCATTCTAAATTGTGAGAGGATGAGAGAGAGTGATAAGATTGTGTTTGATATTCTTCCACTCAATGAATTACACCGTACACCATAGCCTTGTATACTAGAGCAAGATTATTTACAGTTGTTTTACATCTTAGCAGACTTTAACAAACTATAGTTAGTCTTGCTTACTGGACTGATGAAATCACTATTCTTTATCAATTTAATATAAACAAATGATTGAGACAACTTGCAAAAATAGTCAAGTACTAAATTAACAAACATAAAATTCAAGCGAGTCTCACATACAAGTCCCAAAAGCACTAGACAAATGCATAAAACGACAAAAAGATCATTAAAATAAGAATTTCATATCAAGAAAGACTTTTTTTTTTTCGTCAAAGACCATACAAGACTAGCTTGGGTGTTAGAAAATTATTCAACAACAATTTGTCGTAAATTACCATACAAGACTTGGGAGTATGCTTACTTCAAATTCCCTAAAATACTCTTCGAATGTATCTGCAAAACAGAATTACAAAAAAAGAAAGTCTCAATTATTTTGAGAAAACATAATACTAAAGCAATACAAATCAAACTTCGTTCTCATAACAAACCTCTCCAAGCACTTTTTTTCTCTCTTTCTCTTTGTTTTGACTCACCCCCGGGATTAACTTTAGATCCTTAACATTAAACACAATCCACCGCTATGAATTCTCCCCCAAATTCTCAAGAAAAATCAAGGAAGTAAGCCTAAGAGTAGAAGGCCAAAGCTGCAGAAAGAGAACTACTCCTTTCTTCTGAGAATAGGTGATTAAGAGATGGAGATTTCTTTTTAGATTAGGGCTGCCAACGAGTTCTCATAAGGGGAAGATGGAGAGTTTTTTTTTTTTTTCCTTGTCCGATGGTTATAGGAAACAAGGTGAATAGTATCCAAACAGTCTTATAATACTGTAAGGGTATTTCAGTATTTTAGTTAGTTTAGTCACGTCTGTTATTGGTGTTTTTTCTTTCATGGGGTTATTTGTAACAGTTTTAAAACCTCAGGGGGTGTAAGTGTAATTATTGAAACCCCAAGGGGTATATGTGAAAAGACGATAAACCTCAAGGGGTGTAAGTGTAATTAACTCAAAGTTTATGTAAAGAAAACTCGACGGTATGAGTGAATTCCATTAATAAACAAGAAAACATACACCTAGTCATGGGGGGGACGTAATAAGCCTTACCCCTCAAAATGTAGTCATACAAAAAAGACAATAACAAAGAAATTAACATACAATGCAAATACAATATAACACTACTTAAATTGTGCCCTACGATTCTTCATAAGATAAAAATCATCAATAACAGAATCATAACTAATAATATCAACAAGATCCTTTTCAATGTGGATAACCATACAATCAGCAAGAAACTCTTCACATATCTTGTTTCGAAGTCTAGTTTTAATAATTTTCATGGATGAAAATGCTCGCTCTGTTTGTTGCCGTTGAAATAGAAAGAGTCAATACAAGACGAATCAATCTCTCAATCAACCAATATATTTTTCTTGTTGCAACAAGTTCTTGACATAATTCAGAAATAAAGGACACATTTTGAAAAGCTAAAAGTTCATGAACCTCATACTCATAATGTTCCAATTGTTCTCTTAAAGTAAACAATTCATACTCACCAAAATCTCAAGGATAAAATTTCTCAGCCAAAATGCATATTTTATCGATGTCAAATGATTTGAACCCATCACGAGAATCCAATGCTGAGCTAAGGCTAACAAGTTCCATTGTTTCCTCAGTGAATCTACTATCTAATTCCATCAACTGAAAATCTATTACAACATTAAATATATCAAAATGATAATAATGCTTAACTGTAATAAAATCTTGTTGCTGACAACTTCGACCTGTACCCTCCATATGGCGAGAACTCAAATCTGGGACATCAATGCCATATTTCTCACAAAAAGATACCACATTCCTAATGAACTTATCCCAACCACTATTTCTCAATTTTTGAAGAAGAAATTTTGAACTTGAAACTAAGTTCATAGCATTTAAGATGTCTTGAGATTGATTCTGCAAGGCTTGACAAAGCATATCAGTGATTCTCATAACTTTATTCATCAAATGCAAATGAAACACAAATTGAAAAGACCGCATGCCATTATAATTAAGCACATTTAGCTTCCCCACGTATTTTAAAGTTGAGTTCATTTTGCTTAATGTTTTCAAGAACTGTAATGGTTGCACTGTATAGAACAATTAACCTCATAATAGAACCAAAATAAGAGCTCCAACAAGTAGCTCTAGGTCGTGACAAACTACGAGTCTGATTAGCCCCTGTACCAGATTCAAGTTCTCCCTCTTCCAATTGTCTTGCAATTTCATCTTCTCGAGTAGACCTTAACTCAGAAACTCGTTTGGCAGAAGAACAAATCAAGTTCACAATATTATTCAACAACGAGAAAAACAAATAAACATCTTGCACACCTTGAGCTGCTGCATTCAAAGCTAGTTGTAGGCGATGAGCAAAACAATGTACATAACAATGTACATAATATGCATATGGACAATCTTGAAGAAATAAAGCCTTTAATCCATTCCATTCACCTCGCATATTGCTCGCACCATCATATCCTTGACCTTGCATATTTTCTACTTGAAGGTTGTATTGACCAAGCACTTTCTCTATCTCACTTTTAAGAGTTAAGGGACAAGTGTCCTCCACACTTACAACATGAAAGAACCGTTCTTTAACAAACCCATTAACATCAACAAATCTTAAAATAATGGTCATTTGCTCCTTACAAGATTCATCAAGTGCTTCATCAACAAGTATACAAAACTTGGCATCCCCAACCTTCTCACGGATCTTACTCATAACTTTGTTAGCAAGAATATTCAAAATTTCTTTTTAGATCTTGGGAGAAATATATTTGGCATTTCGAGGAGCTCGGTCTAAGACAATATTTGCAATATCTTCATTCAAGCTTGCACTATATTTGAGCAATTCAACAAAATTTCCACAACTCGATGATTCATTAGATTCATCATTGCCTCTAAAAGCAAGTTCTTGTTTAGCAATCACTCTAATGGTCTCTATTGTGGCCTTAAGTCGCAACCGATTTTGTGTAACATTTTGTGGTGGTTATGGATTCATCACTTTGTCTATATAGCCACACACATTTTTCAAGCTATACCAACTTTGCATATTAAGACCATGTGGTGAATTTGGAAGCCTAACATGGTTTTGAAGGAAACAATGGGCTCCACCGACCCTCTTCCAATCATCAAACCCTTGAGAAGTGAATAAAGTATGACATGATGTATCACTTTCAAAAAGGAAGCAAAGAAAACAATATACTTTGTCTTTATCTACGGAATACTCAAGCCATTCAAACTTTTTGAACCAATTATATTGAAACCGACAATATTGCTCTTCATAGAGAGAGCGTGGATACTCATCTAATTTGGGTTGATAAGGTCCATAAAGCAAGTATGCTTTACGAATATCATCACGAAAATTGATAGAATATGTTGATATTGCTCTACGTTTTCCCAGATCACGTTCAATATTTGTGGTATCAACTTGTTGGGGCTTAACTTTGTGACTCAACTCTTTGAAATTTAGAAGGTAATTCCTCATCACAAATTGGAGCATCACTTATAGGTGGAGAAGCATGCTCACTTGATGTTGATGGTTGATGTTTTTTCTTGACTTAGAATTTTGATGTTGATTCGATATTATAAACTGTAAATCATATGTAAAACATTAGAAATGTGTAAACTAATGTCTAATAAAATCTCTATGACTCTATTCTACATTTAAAATTTACAAATTAAAAAAAAAATCATCATCTTCATAAAATAACAAAATATCAACAACTAACAGCCCCTAAATTAAATCAAATGAACTCTAAATTATCATTATCAAACATAAATTAAAAATCTAGAACCCTTAATTAAAACCCTAACTCGAACCTTCAAATTAAAACCCTAAACTTAAACTAAAAATTTAAAATAATTTAAGAGAATTTACCTTTTCTTTAGGCTTTGAGGGCTTGGTGATTGGAGAAGTCAAGCAAAAACTTGAAGGAGATCCAAAAATACCACACTATATAAGTGGAAAAAAATATACTTTTACTAAATGCTTGGAAAAAAAATCTAGTTTTACTAAGAGCAAGAGTGCAAGAGAGCAAGAAAAAGCAAGAGAGAGGAACATATTTGGTATCTTAGACTTGGCTGAATCCTCACTGGATGAGTGGCTGAGCACACAGTCGCACAAAGGAGGGGAGCGGATTGGTGATACCCTCTGTCTACATCTGCTTGTTTTGAGTTGTTGCTTTAATTAATAACATAGGGGGTAATTAGGTCATAGGGCATTTAATTTTTTTTTTTTTTGCAAAAAAATGGGGTGGGCTGTAAGCCCATATAGTTGGTCCGTCTCTGGTATAGACCATATAGTATATTTCTTTTTGTCTAGAAAGAAATTATAAAGTCCTTTTAAAACGTTTGTCCTTCTAAAAAGCTCAAAATCAATATAAGATAACAGTAGATAAAAACAAGCGTATAATATAACAATTTTACAAAAAAAAAATTATTGACAAATTTTTTTTTTAAATAGCAATTATTAAGAATTAAGTTTGTAATTAAATATATAATTGTATTTAGTTTTTTGAAAATATTTTTATTTATGAAACTAAGAATTAGTCTTTAAATAAAAAAATAATTTAGAAAAATTAATATAAATGGGCTAACCCAACCCAAGAGAAGCTTGTGTCGGGCCGGCCCAACATGAGAGAAAACCTTGGCCCTGCCCAGCCCATAAAACCTTGGCCCTGTGCTGGCCGATCTACTTGATTTTGATTTTGCACCCATCAACCACCCATTCACTTTTAGTCATCGTATCACCATCACATGAATCCCGGCTACACTACCCTAAATCCTTGTAGCCAAGGCATTAGAACCTCAATGACCGAGAGGTGTTTCTTCCTCGGTCCACAGTCGCTTAATTGAAAGTCAGTTTCGCGCAATTCTATCATTTGTACACTCGGCCTACATCCATGTACTGGCATGCCTAACGCAAATTTAAAGGACGTTAGTTTTCTTGATCTGCGGCCTAGTTGGCATGTGGCTATAGAAATTTTGAGGCAAACAACTCATAATCCTTTTTTCTTGGTGGTTGGGATGATGATGCCTCGTTAGTTTCAACCCACAGTACCATATCAAGAGTTACCCAATGAAATAACCACGAACTCAATCTCACCGCTCAAGACCCTTAATTGTAGCATAGGCCCTCTGCCGCAACTCTAATGCTGGTTCTCCATCACCAACCAGCTACTGCAACTTTTGGTCCATCTTCTCCGACAAAAATATATACTTAAAATTATTAATATAAGGATTAATCATAACTCTTATAAATTATATAAATAATTATTAAATATTTGTAAAAATTACATTCAATTACTCATAGGTGCTATCAAGATAAGGGCGACCATCCTCGTGTTGGCACCGATGGGTATAATAAACAAATTTCATCTCATCAGAGGGATGACCATATTCTTTCTCCTATTGAGATGCACAATAATAACATAAAAATATATTAAATATATGCAAATTAATGCAAGTGTACTTAGAAACTATATCCAGCAACAAAAGAAATACACAATAAATGAAAAGAAGCAGTAAGGTCTATTTTCACATTTTCATTACTTAGTGCAAGATAAGCAAAGGAAAAGATACGAAAAGGCTACAAGTATAAATAGAAGAGAGAATACATGATTGAAAAAAGTTTGAATCATGCATTAATTTGAAATCAAATAACCGATAATTTGAATCATTAATGAAATCATACTTACACTAGAAAACACAATTGACTAAACATAGTGAGCATGTGAAAAATTAATAAAATTGCTCAAGTTGTCAAGCTATTTAAACATCTAGAATAATAATGAATCTACTCAACTGAAACTAACATACTTATAACTTTTACTACTGTCACACAAAATCATTGCCACTATCAAATAGTAACAACATTGTTATTGTACGTTTGACAATAACTATCAATAACTACTAAAAAAAAAAAAAAACTAAAAAAAAAAAAAAAAAAGACAAGAATTATCAGAAACAACCATTGCTACTGTTCAAACGCAAACAGGTGTAACTCCATAAGCTTTAATTTTGTGTTATATGTTTATTACTAACTTCGACATGTTAATGTATGTAAGAAAAACACATAATATAGGTCTATAATTTATGGGCAATTTTTTTGTATTTAATGGTTGTCACTGTCTAACAATAATTATATTGGCAAACTGCAATTTAGTACCTCAAGTTTGCCTTCGATTGCAAGTTGGTATCTTCAGTTTAATTTTCAACGATTCAGTACCCCAACTTCATTTTTTTGGCAAGTAAAGACCTCCGTCAGACTCCTCCGTCTAAACCACGTTAAGTGGTGACTCAGCGCACATGTGGCATACCACTAGATGCCAAATGGCTGGACGAGAATGCTTCCCGCTCAAACAAGCAACATCAGACTTTACTCCCCTTCTTCCCTCCAAAACCCTTGGACACTTGGACTGACACAGTGCCACCTTAGATTAAAAATTAAAAAACACAATTTTTTTTTAAATCCCACCCACCTGCGACCGATTTGAAAGAAGATGCCCATTGCAAAGCTTCTTGTCCTCTATGTTTCGTTTCTCTTCCTCGAAACCATGTGCCCATTATTGACCCGAGCCTCCCAATCACCTACTTAAATTACCCAGCCAGCAGAGGAGCCCCTTTGAGATTCTGAGCATGTTGTGTTGACAAGAGTCCTACAATTCAGACAGTGGCCTTGGTTGAAGGTTGGGTTTCCTCAGTACTTTTTCTCCAATCAAGATTGGGTTTTGATAATTTATATGGATTGACTAATTTTTATGGTTTCTCCTAACAAGGTTGGGTGTTTTTATAAACCCAGTTCAGAGGAAATGAAGTATGCAGCATGTAGATGTGGAGACAGACCTGAGGTGATAACATCGTGGACAAACTTGAATTCTGGGAGGAGGTTTATGCGTTGCCCCTAGATATGGAGTAGGTGATGTGAAGGGTTAACCTATGAAATCCAATTTGTTCCCCTATATTTTTCATACTCATTGATTTTTGTGGTTGATTTTTTGTTGTAGCAAAGAGAAGGATGCCAGCACTGGGTTTGGTTGGATCCACCCATGTGTGATCGTGCTAGGGCTGTCATACCTGGGTTGTTGAGGAAGTTGTCGAATGCAGAAAAAGAAATGAGAATGGCTGGACGAAGATGATTCATGTATTGGGCTATGTTGGTGCTTCTATGGATGCTTTGTTGGGGGCTATATGTTAGATGTGGTTAAGGGGAGTTGGTGAATATTTGTGTTGTGGCCTTAGTTGTCTTAAACTTTTGTGTGCTTTATTTGCAAATCATAAGGAATGAAAGAAATTACATTTCGCTTCATTTGTTGTGATTATATATATTTGGTAAATAATTCACCTAAATATTTGGTATATAATTCACCTAAAATTTCAGATTTTTCATCTTATTTGATTCAATAAAATTCATATAAACTATTGGCCAAGAAAAAAGAAAAAAATTTCACAATAGCAGTGTAATTTTGAATTGAGTAAATAATGTAGCAAAATCCATAAAAATGAACTTTCTTCTTACAATTTAGTAAAATAATTCACCTAACTTGTTCAAAATACATAGGTGCCTTGTCCTCCATTTCCAAAATACATATACTATGTCCAAACTACTAACATTACACAAAATCCATGTATACCCCAGCCTGCCTGCTTACACAAAAATAATTCACCTAACATGGTTCCAACTTTTCTACATGCTTACACAAAAATTCAACAAGTTCAAATTTTTCAACAAAGACACCAATATTTCAATTTTAACATTGTCCTAACAACTTAAAAGCATGTTCTTTACCCACCAAGTCAGTCCTATCCTATATCTAATTCAAACCCTAATTCAACATCATATCTAATTCAGTTCTTCCTAGTCCTCTTTCTGGTTCCACTAGTGCTGGATTGGGATGGTTGTGTAGGCGCTGGTGTAAACTTGGCAGTTGCCTGAGATGATTGGGTTGATGGTTATGCATCATTCCCAGCCTGCATAAAACATACATATACAGTCAGCACATGTAGAACTAATAAGCAGTATAGTCACTCCAAAGGAAATTGAGGAACCTGAGCACTTGACTTCTTTCTTCCCCTTCCAGGTGCAGGGACATGTTCATTGTTGTCTGGAGTAGCTGATCCATTGGCCTACATCAATTTTGATATCCACTAGTTAGGAATACATTCAAATAAGAAAATGCATACACATATTATGGAATTTTGACCTATTAACATATTAAGCCTACTTCTCCACTTGTCCTATTATTTTGCTTCTGTTTGGGTGGCCTATGCCTATGACAAGTCCTGCAATTGTGACCTGTCTTGCCACATGCTCATGCATTCACAGGATTTATCAGACATGAGTATGCCTCAAGTTATTTGGTCTTAGAATAGCAGGGTGCCACAATCCATGTATTGGTATAATTTAAATGTACAAATTCATGTATTGATACAATTTAAATAAACCAATCCATGTATTGGTTCAATTTAAATGTGTCAAATCCATGTATTTGTACAACTAAAATATATCACCTCGCTTGGTACAATTCAAATATACCAAGCGACGTATCTAAACTTAGGCCGAGCGCTCAGACATTTATATATATACTTGGTCAAATTCGATCAGGTATGAACGTACACTACAAGAAATGTGAGCAAAGTCCACTATTATTTGGTTACACAGGAAGGGATCGCAATAAGGAACTTTAGTCCCTATTGTCCAATTGCTATCTATTTTTGTTAAAATCGAGGCACTTTAGTCCCTATTTTCCAATTGCCACACTTTTCTGTGCAACTAATGAAGATGAGTTTTGCTCACATTTCTTGTAGTGGTAATGTTTTTTTAACACAAGCGAGTGTTGCTTCCTTCTCCGAGTTTTGAGGGTAAACTCTTATCTTTTCAACTCATTCCCTCCTAGGGTATAGAATGCGCTTGGTTCGCTCAAAATTCCGGACCTAAACCATAACATAAATGCCGACAAACTAGCGCTTGATAGCTGCATGGGTACCTGAATGGGCCTGTTTAGTTGGTATACCTATATATATACACACACACACACACACACACACACATATTTAAACTTAGATGTATCATAATATGTCAGATTTTAAAATTCAAATCTCAAAAATTTTAGAAAGTTAATCTGTCACACCCCAATTTTAGAAGTGAATTTGGAAATAGAATTGAAGTGTGAATTATGCCATAGTTCAAAGTAAAGTAAAAATTCCTTCAATTATGACATAATAAATTTCTCTACAGAAAACGAAGTATCTATTTATAAATAAGATAAGAGTATGTGTAGTTTAAGCTACACTATCATATATTACATAATTTATTCCATGTATCAAATATCATAATTCCAAGCAGCAAACATCATAATTCTAGCATTTCCTAGGCATCACTTATATAATTCCTCTCTTGGGTATGAGGATTATCACATGCATCAACTGTTAACAGCGTAAGCATTTAAGGCTCAGTAGGGACTTTTAGTTTCTCATGGCCGATTATCAATATCATACATGAAATAACCAAAATGCATGCTAATGCATGTATGAACACACTCCATTACTAACCTTGCTGACCTATATATAAGGCGAACAAGCCCACACTTCCCATACCGTGCATTTAACCACTTTGGCCCCGAATACCTTATAAATATTTCAATACTCATTATTCCCATAATCTCAATAGATTTCGTTTAATTCTTCTTCCTTCCCTTTCTGTTGGTTACTAAGTTATTCACTTTCTCTTAACACCAATATCGACAAGACTACTAAGACCTCCACTTTCTCTTAGTGTCTTTCATAACAAAATTTAATTCCACCATCCATGCACATATAACTTAAATGATGTACATGTATTTCATGATATGAATCATGTCCAAATTACTCAAAACAAGTACTCAAATGAAGTAATGCTCACAAGGACTTGTATATATACATTTATAACTGATAACAAACAACCTGAAATTAAACTCATATCATATCATAAACAAACGATGTAAGAATAATACAAAAATCCATCAAATATTTCCACACATACAATTATATATTTATATAGGCCCATCCTTGGGTACGTGTTGATGCAAATTCTCGTAAGGTAGATGCAACAACCTAGAAAAGCTGATCTGGCTGATCAGATGCTTTGCTGGATGATGAAGTGGGTGTTGATTGAGATCTCCCTGCAAGAGAAACAAGATCAAAGGAGATGGACCGGTGTGGTACCAGCCAAACACGCTCCGATGATGAAGTCAGTGATGGTGTTTGATGGTGGGTGAGGAAGAACAAAGGATGAACTTGGGAGAATAGGAAGAACAAGGCAAATGCTCTGGGTTATTCTCAGCAAGTTGGGTATGCTCTTGGGTGAGTAGGAATTTTTGTGTTAAGTGTTTTTGTGGATAGATTGATAGATCCCTCATTTTGTGCATATATGGTGCCTTATATAGGCAAAGGAAGACTTAATGAATAAGTTACCTGCACGTAAATGAATGGTTGCCAGAGACCCACGCACCTGGTCAGAGCTAGTTGCATGCACAGCTGCTCACCTCCTCAGCATTCAATGCTGCATTGAATGCCCCATTAAATGCAAGGTTGGAAGGTTCAGGCAAATTGCCCCAATAGTCATGAATGCAGACTGGATATTCTATCTGTCAGAAGATTTGTGTCAGGTGCATTTAAGTGTGGCGGTTCGTCCCAGCATGATCTTCCCGGGAATGGCGGCGGAGAGCCGAGCTGAACCTAACAGATGTTCTTTATGCGCATGAAGTCCATGTGCGATCGGATCGGACATGGGATTCCAGACCGAGTCGACCCAAAAGATAGGGGTCCCCCCGAACCCTAACTGGCCGACGCCAGAGCTTGAAAGGAGGTCACTTTAGTGCCGAGCCGAGCCGAATCGGGATGACCGTGGAAAGATGGACACTCAATCCCTTGGAAGATCATCGGTTCGGCTCGGACCGAACATGGAGGGCCCGGCGTGGAGACCCGGTCTGAGATGGCAAAGGAAGTGCTGATCAGTGATGATGTGAAGGTCAAAGTTTGACCACTGAGAGTCAACTCCGAAGTGGGCGTTGACCAGCCACGTGTCGAGCTATGATTGGTTGTTTGGATCGGTGTGGGTTTTCCCACAAACAGGAGTCCCCCAGCTTCCGATCCGAGCAGACAGTGGTGGATTGGAAGTTGAATTGTGAGGACCTTCCCAAAGATAGCATGTTGCTTGATCCGAACCGAACCCTACAAGCCCATGTTCGCAAAGATCCGAAGACATGACGACTTGTGATTGGTCAAAATATCTCAGGGACAGGTGAAGAGACGTTTGATTTCTGCATGGGGGAACGTAAGGGTCACCTCATTTATGGGTATTTTGAATGTTTGACAGGTGTCAAGATCCGGCATGTGAAGCGCCAAAAATGGAGGGTTGAGATCGGTTTGCATGGGGTATAAAAGTGATGTTTTCTCTCTCTTCCCTCATTTTCACTTTCAGTTTCCAGAAAGCTTCCTCTCTCTCCTGCAAAACTCTCTCTCTCTCACCGCGACTCTCTTTCTCTCACCGTCGTCCGAGAGGTTGTCCGATCCTAAGTCCGACCACGTACGGCGGTTGGCGAGGTGGTTCCGAGGGTGTTTGGGGCGGAAACTTTGGGCGGAGGAAAACCAGTAATTGATTCTCCTCACTTTTGAGTTTTTGCTTTTTCGGGTTTTTGAGTGTGCGTTCTTGGTGTTCTTGAGAGAAAACCGCTTTTTGATTCAAAAAGCAAGAGAGAGAAAGGTGAGAAGGTGTTTATAATGTCTGAGACTGATTCGAGTGGCCGGCTCGGCTCGGGAGAAGCATTTGAGGGGGATAGCGACGCCGATCAGAGCCGAAGTCCTCCGGCCGGCGAGGCAAGTTGGGACGGGTTGTCCGAAGAATTGGACGAGGTCGGCTCGGCGCTAGACCGCAACCCAGGTGAAGAGCGCCGAGCTCGAGGGGATCAGGAAAACCCCGAGGTATTGAGTTCCGACCGGGAACAAGGGGCGGCCGAAGGAGGTGACGAAGAGCCTCTTGACGACGAGCCGATCGCCACTATCCCGAATAGATTCACCTCAGGCTTGGATGAAAGGGACAGGGGTCACGAGGCGTCGACCTCGGCTCAGGAGGTGACGGGGAGTCCGATCGACCCGGACTTCTACGAGGAATTGGCATGGAAGGCCGATCAGATCTCCAATGAGATGACCGAGTACCATCTCAGGGACTTGAGGAATAGGTACTCAGTTCCTGAATCCGTGCTGATGAGGTTGCCGACCGGGGGAGAGAAGCCGAGCCGACCCCCTACAGGATGGGTGACCATGTACCCCGAGATGTTAGAGAACGGGGTACGGCTTCCCCTGCACGCCTTCCTGCAGGACTGGCTCGAGACGATCGGCGCGGCGCCACACCAGCTGAACCCAAACGTATACAGGATCATCCTGTGCATGCACATCTTGTGGCACAAAGTGCACAGGTGTGTGCCACACAAGGATATCCTGTTCTGCAATTACGCGCTGAGGTCGAAGAAGAGCGAGCTCGGATTCTACAACCTCCAGGCGTATTCGGGGCCACTCTTCGGTGGGAATCCCTCCTCCCAAAAGACATGGAAGAAAAGATACTTCTTTGTCTCCGGGGATTGGGAGTTTGCCGATCCGAGTAGACCCACCATGGCTCGGGTTCCTAGAGCTTTTAGGATTCCAGGTGGGCATTGGAAGTCCGGGACCGATCCGAAGGTGGCTATATGTTTTTGTGATAATTGTTTTCCTTTTTCTAACTCCTTTTGGTTTCGTCTTTGCAGTCAGCTGGGGCAAATACAAACTCCGAGGCGAGCTTAAGGATCAGATCGCCGCGATCAGGGATTCACCAGCAGAGTACCTGTCAACCAAGTTTCTGCTCGGGGAAACTCAGATCGGATCAAGTGGGATCTCCTGGTTTGTGCCCAGGTGGAATCCTCGAGCCGAAAAGGGAATGGCGCCCACCGAACTGGAGGCTCGCCTGAGGAAGAAAGCGGCTCGGAGCGTGCAGAGGAGGGCCGCTGGGCAGGCTCCTGCCGCAGCGCCAGCTCGGCCTGGACCTTCTGTGCCGAGGTCGGATCGGCAAGCCGAAAAAAGGAAAGCTCCCCAGACCGAGGCTCGGGTGGAGAAGAGGGCTCGGGCCGAGCCCAGTGGTCCTGGTGCCGAAGTGTCTGGCTCGGCACCCCGGAAGACGGTGGAAGTGCACCCCTCCATTGAGCCGTTCGTCACGGGCCTTAAGCGCGTGATAACGCCGTCGATAGTGGAGGGGCTCTGGGCCGGTCAGGAGGATCCGAGCTTCAGTCAAATGGCTCTGAGCACATCCCGCCAAGCCATGCTGGTAAGTCTTTTTCGCCTCAGATTACGTTTATCCCATCGGTTCGGATTAACCATTTCTTGTTGTTTTCGCAGCTCGCCTTGAAGCAGTTTGAGGCTGCCCACGCCGCCGTCGAAGCCGAGGCGAGAATGGGGAGGTTCCGGGAGCGAGTCCTCGAGCTTAAGGGGAAGCTGGCCGAGGCTGAACAGGCGGTCAAGACCGAGCGTGATCGGTCGGCGGGTCTGCGGTCCAAGCTGGCCGAGAAAGAAGTGGAGGTCGCCCGGCTCGGGAAAGAACTTCTCACCTCAGAGCAGAAGGTGGCGGACCTAGGCCAGCTTGCTGACCAGCTTCAGCAAGATGTCGTGGAGGCTGAGCGAAGGGCAGCTGAGTCGCGACGAAGGGCCGGGCTCCCAAGTGCCCAGGCGCTGGCTGATGCCCACTTCGAGGGGTATAAGGAGCTTCTGGATGAGATCCGGTCGAAGAGGCCGGACTGGGATGTCTCCTTCCTCGGCGAGTCCGACGGTGAGGAAGACACCCAGGGAAGTCAACAGGATGAGCTTCCTCCTCCCGATCGCCAAGTCCCAGCCGAAGCCGAGCCGACTCCGGAGGATCCTCCGCTGCCTGCGTGCGAGCCGATCCCGATCCCTCCAGTCCCCGAATCCGATCCCAATGCTGAGATGCAGATCGGCGGGGTTGAGGTGGTGCAGCTCGGCGAGGAGACGCCCGAGGAGTCCACCGAGCCGATCCTGGAGGGCCCTGCCGAGCGATCTGCATGATTATTGATTTTGTTTTTATGTATCTTGCTTTTTACGTTTCTCCCCGAGCTGATGTGTGGCTCGGGTTTGATTTGATTTTGAAATAATATGTACTTGGATTTTATGTTTGTCAATTTATTCAGTGTTTTCTTTATGAGCCAAGTTATTGTCAGTTCAGCTCGGAGATTAAGCTAAAGATATAAGAAGTAACATGGATAAGAAAATGATAAAACTAACAGATATAATAAAAACCAAGATATCTTGAGATCGGCTCGGCATACAATCGCAATAAAATGAATTGTAATGGCAAATTGAAACCTGTCTTCGGATCAGCTTGATAAGCATAACGAAGATAGGTAGGGATTTGAAAATCCTAGTGATCTCAGATGGGCTCGGTATACCCATTAAGATATTTAGGAATTTTATTTTTGAGAAAAAATATTCAAACATACTTTCAGATCGGCTCGGCATGCACGATGAAAGTTTTGGTTGGAGTGTATATTTTTTTCTTTTCGAAATATCCTGTTGAGCGTTAGGACTGTAGAAAGTCGCTTCGGCTCGGACAGGGATTTTTATAGACCTGATAAGTCTGTACTATGTCGAGCATCGAGCCGAAAATGGCGCGCCAGCTCGGCACATGAGTTTATAGACCTGATGAGTCTGTACTATGTCGAGCATCGGGCTGAAAATGGCACGCCAGCTCGGCACAGGAGTTTATAGACCTGATGAGTCTGTAATATGCCGAGCATCGGGCCGAAAGTGGCGCGCCAGCTGGACACATGAGTTTATAGACCTGATGAGTCTGTAATATGCCGAGCGTCGGGCCGAAAATGGCGCGCCAGCTCGAC
The DNA here is from genome assembly GCA_003254865.1 of Dryas drummondii. Taxonomy (NCBI): domain Eukaryota; kingdom Viridiplantae; phylum Streptophyta; class Magnoliopsida; order Rosales; family Rosaceae; genus Dryas; species Dryas drummondii. The sequence continues at coordinate 556,422 of QANW01001990.1, read as the reverse complement.
ACATGAGTTTATAGACCTGATGAGTCTGTAATGTACCGAGCGTCAGGCCGAAAATGGCACTTCGGCTGGGCACATGGGTTTATTATTTTTTCGAAGGGAACACTTAGATCTTTCCTCCTTGTTGAATGTGTATAGGAGTAGAGTCCCCAGTGTTTTCTTCGAAAAAGAGGAAGAAGATGAGTTAAAATGTGTTCATCTTTTCATTGATTGGAATGGGTGTTAGGTCGGACAGTTCCCGATCCTAACTACATTTTTACTGATAGTAAGTCTTCAAGTGTTCAGCGTTCCAGCTGTGCTTGAGAGGCTTCCCAGCCAGAGTGGCCAAGTTGTAAGTGCCAGGCTTGATTATGCCCGTGATTCTATATGGTCCGGTCCAGTTCGGATCGAACGAGCTTTCCTTGATGGCAAGGGGATTCTTTTTCATGACGAGGCTGCCCAATCCGAAGCTCCTGGGCTTGACCCTTTGATTGTAGTATTTGGCTACCCTCTTTTGATAAGCGGCTCGGCAGAGGTTAGCGTCGGTCCGCCTCTCCTCGATCATGTCTAGGCCGAGCCGAAGTCCGTTGTCATTGGTCTCGGGATTGTATGTGCCGGTCCGAAATGAAGGAGTCCCCATTTCGACCGGGACGACAGCGTCGGTTCCGAACGCCAATGCATAGGGTGTTTCCTTCGTGGAGTTGTGATAGGAAGTTCGGTAGGACCAGAGCACCTCTGGCAAGTGTTCAGGCCAATTTCCTTTAGCATTGTCGAGCTTAGTTTTTAGGGTCTTCTTGATGATCTTGTTGATGGCCTCGACCTGTCCGTTCGACTGCGGATGGTAAGGAGCGGTGAAGCGCAAGTTGATGTTCAGACGTGAACAAAAACTCCTGAATTTCTTGCAGTCGAACTGTTTGCCATTGTCCGCAATGATGGTGTGCGGCATGCCGAACCGGCATATGATGTTCTTCCAGACGAAGGTCTCCATTCGTTCGGCTGTGGTAGTGGCTAGGGGCTCGGCTTCGGCCCACTTGGTGAAGTAGTCGACTACTACCACTGCCATTGTGACTTGCCCCTTTGCCTTCGGCATAGGGCCGATCAGATCGAGTCCCCATTGTGCGAACGGCCAGGGACTGGATATGGAGGTCAGCAACTGGGGAGGTTGATGGGGAACCGCGGCATATTGCTGGCATTTGATACAAGCGCGAGACAGATGATCTGTGTCCTTGTTCAGCGTCGGCCAGAAGTAACCCTGTCTGATCGTCTTGTAGGCAAGGGCTCTTCCTCCAGAGTGGTTTCCGCATATCCCCTCGTGAATTTCTCTCAGCACATCCTGACCTTCCTGGGGAGTGACACACCGCAAGTAGGGCAGGGAGAAACTCCTTTTGTAGAGCTGACCGTCGATCATGCTGAACCGAGCCGATCTCGTCTTAATGAGACGTGCCTTGTCCCTCTCTGGGGGAGGATACCGGAGACCAAGTAGCTGATGATCGGCGTCATCCAGTTCGGCTCGGCCTCGGTCTGTATGACAATGACTTCGTTTTCGGCGGTGCTAGGTCTGTCCAGGATTTCAACTGGAACATGCCTGGCGGATCCGGTGTCCGTGGCCGAAGCTAGGCGCGCCAGGGCGTCGGCTCTGCAGTTCTCCGCCCTCGGGATTTGAGAAATTTTGTATTCATGGAAGTTCCCAAGCAGCAGACGAGTCTTCTCGAGATAGGCAGTCATGCTAGGTTCTCGAGTTTCATACTCTCCCAATATCTGATTGACGATGAGTTGGGAGTCGCTGAAGATGTTCAGTTTGGTCGCGCCGAGCTCTTTTGCCAATCTGAGTCCGGCGATGAGTGCCTCATACTCTGATTCATTGTTGGATGCTTGAAATTTGAAGCGAAGAGCATACTCCATCACAACTTGTTATGGGGAGATCAAAACAAGCCCGGCCCCGCTTCCCGTTGCGTTGGAAGACCCGTCCACGTAGAGTGTCCAAGTGAGGAGATCAACCTGGCTACGATCGCCGTTCGTGTTCGGATCGGACGCCGTTGGCGTAGCGCAGGCGCTTGGTGGGTCTTTCGTCGAGGTGGTCGACTCGCAGATGAAGTCCGACATGGCCTGACCTTTGATTGCCGTTCTAGGACGGTAGATGATGTCGAACTCGCCAAGCTCGATCGACCACTTGATGAGCCGACCCGAAGTCTCAGGTTTGGCCAGGATTTGTCTGAGCGGTTGGTCCGTCAAGACGACGATCGAATGAGCCTGGAAATAGGGTCTTAATTTCTGAGCCGAGCTGACCAGGGCGAGAGCCATCTTCTCAAATTTTGGATACCTGGTCTCGGCATCGGCTAGAGCTCGGCTCGTGTAGAAGACGGGGTGTTGTATATCGCCGACCTCTCTTACCAAAACTGAGCTGAGAGCCGAGTCAAAAACAGAGAGGTAGAGAAAAAGTTCTTCACCTCCCTCTGGTTTGGATAAGATGGGAGGTTCCCCCATGTGCCTTTTTAGATCCTGAAAGGCCTGCTCGCATTGGGGGGTCCATTCTATGCCCTTCCCTGCTCCCCTCAAGGCTTTGAAGAAAGGGAGGCACCGGTCAGTGGACTTCGAGATAAACCGGTTCAGGGCGGCGACTCTTCCAGTCAGGCTCTGGATTTCTTTGCGTGTCCTTGAAGACTTCATGTTGATCAAAGCCTGGATTTTCTCCGGATTGGCTTCAATCCCCCGTTGGCTGACCAGATAGCCAAGGAACTTGCCTGACCGAACTCCAAAGACACATTTGGCTGGGTTCAGCCGCATCTGATATTCTTTCAGGACTCCGAACATGTCTGAGAGGTCCTTGACGTGATCGTCCGCCTTTTTGCTTTTAACCAGCATGTCATCCACGTAGACCTCTACGGATTTGCCTATGGAAGATCTGAACATGTGGTTGACCAGCCTCTGATAGGTGGCTCCGGCGTTCTTGAGGCCGAAGGGCATAACCTTGTAGCAGTACATGCCACGATCCGTTATGAAAGATGTGCCCTCCTGGTCGGATTTGTGCATGAGGATCTGATTATACCCAGAATAGGCGTCCATGAAGCTGAGGAGCTGATGTCCTGCTGTTGCATCGACGAGCTGATCTATCCTGGGCAAGGGAAAGCTGTCCTTGGGACAAGCCTTGTTCAGATCGGTGAAGTCTACGCACATCCTCCACTTCCCGTTGTTCTTTTTTACCATGACCACGTTGGCAAGCCAGTCGGGATAGTTGACCTCCCGGATGAACCCGTTGTTTTGCAGCTTGGTTACCTCCTCGGCCATGGCGGCATATCGGACCGGATCGTATGACCTCCTCTTTTGACGGACCGGTTTGCATCCCGGGTCGGTGTTCAGCCTGTGGGTGATCACGTCAGACGATATGCCTGGCATGTCATCGTAAGACCAGGCGAACACTTCCGCGTTGGCACGGAGGAAGTTGATTATGGCAGAGCGCTGTTCGGGACTGACCTGAGTCCCCACTCGGACGAGCCGATCCGGCGTATCGTCCGAGATCGGCACTTCCTCCCAGGCCTCGGCGGGAAGGGGCCGAGTGTCTGGGTTTGGCTCGGAAGTGAAGTCAAAAGTTTCTGCCCTTGGCCATCTGCCCGAATCGGCAATGGAGTCAAGTTCTTGCGAGTTCGGCAGCTGACCCTTCTGCTTGATCGAAGCGGCGTAACAGGACCGAGCCGAGCACTGGTCTCCCTGAATGACAATGCAATCGTGGCCCACCGGATACTTGATAAGGAGGTTGGCGTAGTGGACGATACAGAGGTCGACCAGAGCTGGTCTGCCCAGAATGATGTTGTAGGCCGATGGCCGCCTGACGACGATGAAGTACGTCATGCAAGTCTTTTTGACCGGTCCCTTTCCGAGCGAAAGGGGAAGGTAGATGTGTCCGAGGGGCTGAACCACTTCTCCCCCGAACCCGACCAAGGCTGGAGTGTCGGTCTCCAGTTTATCCTCGCCGATGCCCATCTGCGCGAACGCAGAGTGGTAGAGGATGTTCACTGAGCTCCCTCCATCGACGAAGAAGCGTGCGATGGTAGTCCCGGCCACCTCAGCCACTATGACGACCGGGTCATAGTGGGGGAAGATGATCTCACTTGCCTTGTTAGGCTCAAAGGTGACCGGTGCCCAGTCTTTCCGTTGTCTTTTGGAAGTGCTGGGCTGACCTGCTTGGATTGACAGGGACTCATGAGCTTGAGCTGCCTGTCTAATGTACTCCTTCTGGGATCGGTTCGAACTTCCCACGAAGGTTGGCCCCCCACCGATCGATCCGATTGCAGCGTCCTGGACGTCGATGGTATTGGTGGGCTTCTTCAGTGTGGCCTTGGGTACCCTAGGCCCGCCGGCCAGGAATTGATTGATCTTGCCCGCCCGGGCAAGAGTCTCAATCCCGTCGCGGAGGGCGTAGCAATCACCCGTGACGTGGCCGTGATTGGAATGGTACTTGCAGAAGACGCCCTCTTTGATTTTGTCTGGGGGAGGTCCCTTGATCTCCCTCGCAGCTGGGAGTTGGTCTTTGACTTTGGAGAAGATCGTCTCCAGACCGGCGTTGAGGGGAGTGTACTCTGTGTACTGAATGAACTTGGGCCCCTTACCCAGAAGTTGGCGCGGTTCTTCGGTCCTGGTCTTCTTGGATTGGACCTGGGGTTTGGGACTCGTAACCTCTCCCTCCTTCCTCTTGGCTGGGGTCGGCCTGGGATTCAGGGCCTCCACCTGAGCATCCCATTCCTCAGCTCGTGCCCATTTGGTGGCTTCAGCAGAAAGCTCATCGTAAGTAGAGGGGGGATTCATCATCAGGTGGGAGCGGAGTCCCCCAGCGAGCAGACCCTGCATAAGAGCATTCTTAGCTGATCTGTCGTCGCAATCGTCGCACTTCGTATATTCGATGTTGAAGCGGATCTGATAGGCCTTGAGGCTCTCCCCTTCCTGTTGTTTAATGAGCGACATATCGTTCAAGTTGTAGAGTCGTTCGGATACAACCCGATATCTTGCCAGGAAGGCCCTCCGGAGGTCGGAGAAGGAGTCGATGGAGTTGGGCTGGAGGGTCCGGAACCAACCCCGAGCCGATCCCTTCAAGGTCGAAGGGAAGATTCGGCATTTCGTGGCTTCAGATGCCTGGCGGGCTTCCATGGCGTATCTGAAGCTGTCAAGATGGTCGTAGGGATCCTTGGTCCCGTCATACTGGTCCATCTTGGGGGGCTTGGTGTCGCGGGAGACCTCGGCCTCCAAGATTCTGATGGTGTACGGAAGGGGGAGTTCCTCTCCGTGGTCGGCTCTACCAGTATACCCCCTGGAGATCTCGACCTGGCCGAGCCGATCATGGACGCTCCGGATTTGGTTTTGGACCAAAGTCCGGACAAGATTTTCCACATTGGGCGGCTCGGTTGCATTTTCCCCTGAGCACTCGGCCTGGTTGCCGAGTCTCTCACTCGCCGGCTGACGAGTGATCCTCTCGCTCACCGGTTGCCGATCCGACATGATCATAGTAGAGCCCAGTCGGTCGTTCACCGATCGTCTCCCTGAATGAGCTCCTGATGGGGAAGGATCTTGGCTGGCGATAGGGCCGAGCCTATCCCTAATCGGGACCCTGGTTTCGGCCGAATAGGTTGGACTGTTGGCCCCCAACCTGGATTGGGCCGGCGGTCGCCGATTTGGATTCGGATCGGCATGGTCTCCGCTCGAATTCCTGGGGACACGCTTCCCGAAAGCCGCCTGTTTTTGCTGAAAAAGACGGTGGGCGTTTAGGAATTCGGCATGTTCGGCCGGGGGCATATCCTCGAAGCCCGGGAAGACGTAATCCGCATCTTGCCGATTGGTCTGGTCGCTCGGCTCGGCGGGAGTACTCTGCCGAGAAGGAGACGGTGAAAGGACCTCCTGCTCGGTTCGGGTCCGGCGCGATCGGAAACCCGATCCCCCACTGTTCTCGAGCTGAGCACGATGGCGTGCAAGTTCTCCGGCCAGCTCGGCCTGTTTTACGAGCAGCTCATTATTTTGCTTCAGGAGTGCATTCTCAGCGGCTAGGTGTCGCTGGCTCTCCTTAAGGAGTTTGTGAGCAGCTCGGATTTTCGAGGGACCTTTGGACTTTGATGTCCTGGGGTGTTGTGTTCCCTTCGTCTTCTCGGGCGTCTCAGGCTGATGCTGTTCATCATTCTGAGAAGCTCCCGAAGAAGAACCGCTGTCCAGATAGACGGTAGCCATGAAGGCTTGCTTCAAGGAAGAGCTTAGCACCTGCAGTGATGAACACAACGGCTGAAGTCGATCTTCCCACAGACGGCGCCAATCTGTTTATGCAAATTCTCGTAAGGTAGATGCAACAACCTAGAAAAGTTGATCTGGCTGATCAGATGCTTTGCTGGATGATGAAATGGGTGTTGATTGAGATCTCCCTGCAAGAGAAACAAGATCAAAGGAGATGGACCGGTGTGGTACTAGCCAAACACGCTCCGATGATGAAGTCAGTGATGGTGTTTGATGGTGGGTGAGGAAGAACAAAGGATGAACTTGGGAGAATAGGAAGAACAAGGCAAATGCTCTGGGTTATTCTCAGCAAGTTGGGTATGCTCTTGGGTGAGTAGGAATTTTTGTGTTAAGTGTTTTTGTGGATAGATTGATAGATCCCTCATTTTGTGCATATATGGTGCCTTATATAGGCAAAGGAAGACTTAATGAATAAGTTACCTGCACGTAAATGAATGGTTGCCAGAGACCCACGCACCTGGTCAGAGCTAGTTGCATGCACAGCTGCTCACCTCCTCAGCATTCAATGCTGCATTGAATGCCCCATTAAATGCAAGGTTGGAAGGTTCAGGCAAATTGCCCCAATAGTCATGAATGCAGACTGGATATTCTATCTGTCAGAAGATTTGTGTCAGGTGCATTTAAGTGTGGCGGTTCGTCCCAGCATGATCTTCCCGGGAATGGCGGCGGAGAGCCGAGCTGAACCGAACAGATGTTCTTTATGCGCATGAAGTCCATGTGCGATCGGATCGGACATGGGATTCCAGACCGAGTCGACCCAAAAGATAGGGGTCCCCCCGAACCCTAACTGGCCGATGCCAGAGCTCGAAAGGAGGTCACTTTAGTGCCGAACCGGGATGACCGTGGAAAGATGGACACTCAATCCCTTGGAAGATCATCGGTTCGGCTCGGACCGAACATGGAGGGCCCGGCGTGGAGACCCAGTCTGAGCTGGCAAAGGAAGTGCTGATCAGTGATGATGTGGAGGTCAAAGTTTGACCACTGAGAGTCAACTCCGAAGTGGGCGTTGACCAGCCACGTGTTGAGCTATGATTGGTTGTTTGGATCGGTGTGGGTTTTCCCACAAACAGTACGACCTACCTCAATGTTGTTGAAGAAGTTCGGACTTGTAAATGCTCTAGGGTGATTCTCTTATGTGTTTAAAACTATTCATCAAATAAAACACTAATTTAGAAACAATTTAAATAGTGTAAAAACTATATTTTCTCCGCTATGTGAAGAGAGTGTTAGTCACACTCTTTCTTTTGGTTTTTGGATGGTTTCAAAAGTTATACCATTGAATATAATTCAAAAATTAGAATTAAGAGGAGTAAAATGAATGGTTATGGTCACCGGAAACCGCTACACGCGCCTCCATACGTTGGTGGTGCGTGTAGAGGTCACTGGCCAGTCTTTATTCATCATCTTCTTCAAAATAGCTTATGTTTTTCAGAATTTTTTATTTTTTATTTTTCAGTTTTTATCTTAACTCTGGCTTGACTTTTAACCTATCAAACCTTCACCAAATCATGCAAATTAATACTTGTTTTAAAGATCTGAAACACCTATTTACAACCTTATAAAAATCATGAAAAATGAACGGTTAAAACTCTAGTTATAAGACCCAAAAGTAGGCCATACGAAACTGCGAATTTTTTGGAAAAAAATTTCTAGATTTTTCATTTTTCTTTGTTTTTCATTTTCTTTCAATTCAAACCGCAAAACATGTTCCTAGGTCTATAATAAGGCTATAAGTGACTTATTTTTTTTTTTAAAAAACATTAAACAAAGATGTGTGGTCAAAAGCTTAAAACTCAATTTTAACAAAATTGATAAGGACACCCATGTTTCCATGGGTTTCTTAAGCTCACCTTATCTTCCCACTTTCAACTCAGAAATTTAGTGTATTAAAGCCTACAAATAGAAAAGAAAAATTTATATAAGTTAGTAAATTTAACCTTCTAAGTTGAAAATGAAAACTTCAAGTATTTATCTAAGGTGGGTGGAAACTACTTGCTGATGTTTATAGAGCTTTCACTTCCCTTTCTCTCTTTCTCTCACCCTCCTTTTTTCTTCAATCTTTCTCTCACTCTTTCTTTCTCTGTTTTCAGATTTTCTTTCTTACTTGTTACTAGTTTGTGATTAACTGCAGGTATGCATATATATAGAGCTGCTAGGTTCTTGATTCAGTTAACTTCGTTTTCTATCGGGTTATAGGAGTTGTAAGTATAATCATGTTTTAGGGTGATGACTCAACCCCCCTCTGTCAAAATCTCCACCCTTGGTAGAAAAAAAATCTACTATGGATGAATTTGGGACATCTAATAGACATAGTGTTTATCTTACTCTAGTTAATTGTTTATTATTATTTTTTTCCTTCATGAGTTGGGCTATAACTAATTTCTATAGGACCCAACTTCATTTGGGCTAGCTTAAGTGATGTAACCAAAACAATTATTATTATTTTTTTTTAATTTAGCCCAAACCTACCAGTTCCATACATAACCCAACTAACTTATATCTATATAGTTTTTTTTTTAGGATCATTACTTGGGCAAGTTGAAGCTGCCGGAGCTCAATGCCCTGCGAATATCTTCTCCGCTATGGCTCTCATCTTCCTCTCTCCCTCCATGACAGCTTCTACCCTATCGTTGATGCCAACATCGCTCTCTCACTCTTACCATCTCAAGAGAGATGACAAAGAGTGAGAGAGTAGAGAGAGGAGAGAGAGAGAGATAAGAGAGAAATGATAAAGAGAGATGTAAATGTTTACGCATAGAAGAGTATAGTCCTAATACATATATTTAGAGTCTGTCTTTTTGCTTATATTTTAGATTGTCCGTATTTCTAGTTAAACTTGTTGATTTTTTAGGATTAGAGGTAATTTATACTAAAATAAATTTTGAAAGACAAAATAAAACGCAACATATAGTTTGGCTCGTTTGTAATTGAACATTAGAAAATAAACTCTTCATTGTCAATTAGAAAATAAACATTTTTTCTATAAAATAATAATAATAAAAAAAAATAAAAAAAGGAGAGAAAAGGAAAGAAAAACAGACCATGTGCATGTTATCGCATACGGCATGCCCATTGAGTCATCTCTATTCTCTACTACTACATCTGGATGTTTCTTTATAACTTTTTAATTTTTTATTGTAAACACATCTGGATGTTTCTTTATTTATGGCGCTAAAACATGTGCATTCATAATTTCTCTGTCGCGAGAGGAGACATACATAGACGATCATGAACTCCAAACACACAAATACGTATAACTCAAATATTATAATGCCAACTTGGAGTGCTGGACCATGAATCAAAACCCACTCATGAGTCATCTCCAGCCTTGTCATTGACAGCCTTTCTTTAGCCTTCAAAGTTCCGATTTGTGGACCCCACTCCCATGTGCAAAACCCTCAACCCTCAATCACTGCACATTGCAGTCCCCCCAAGGCCCGAGTCTCTCTGTTGAGTGTACCCTCTCTCTCTCTCTCTCTCTCTCTCTCTCTCTCTCTGCTGCCTTCATGCCTCAACTTTCTCAAGCTTCTAACTTTTCTTCAATGTAAAACTACATATTCTCTCTATCAAATCTTGTTCACATGCAATATGAAACAACCAGGTTCTTGAAATTAGCTTTCTGCAAAACTCTGTAGAAAAAAAGCCCACTTTTATAGCGTCTCTCTTTCCCTCTTTCTCTGTTTCTGTGTTCTCAAAGATGGAGAAGAAGAAAACCCATATTATTGGGTACAAGTTTTTGACCATTTTCCTTGCTGGGTTTTCTTCAATCTTGCTCTGTGCCAACTCTCAAGCAAGCCCAAGCAATGATGCTTCAGTAATGTTGGCTCTCAAGAAGAGCCTCAGCCCCTCTGAAACTCTCGGATGGTCCGACCCGGACCCCTGCAAGTGGGCCCATGTAGGCTGCTCCGATGGCAAAAGGGTCACCCGGATCCAACTGGGTCATCTAAACATTCAAGGTACGCTCCCTCCAAGCCTCCAAAATCTCACTGAACTAGAGCGTTTAGAGCTTCAATGGAACAAAATGTCCGGTCCTCTTCCAAGCTTAAGTGGGTTAAGCTCATTACAAGTGCTAATGCTTAGTAACAACCAGTTCAGTTCAATTCCCAGTGATTTCTTCACTGACATGACTTCACTTCAATCTGTTGAGATTGATAACAACCCCTTTATGGCTTGGCAAATCCCCGAAACTCTCCGAAACGCATCATCACTTAAAAATTTCTCGGCTAATTCGGCCAACATTAGCGGAAAAATACCCAATTTTTTCGACGAAGATGCGTTTCCGGGTCTGATGAACCTGCACTTGGCTTTCAATAGCCTCGTAGGCGAATTGCCCGCCAGCCTTTCCGGGTCGCAAATTCAATCTCTTTGGCTTAATGGGCAACAAAGTGCAGGTAAGCTTGGTGGAAGCATTGGTGTTATACAGAACATGACTTTATTAAAAGAGGTTTGGTTGCATACGAATGCTTTTTCGGGTCCATTACCGGACTTTTCGGGGTTGAAAGATTTGCAGAGCTTGAGTTTGAGAGATAATAAGTTTACTGGTCCTGTTCCAGTGTCATTGTTGAACCTTAAGTCATTAGAGTCTGTGAATTTGACAAACAATTTGCTTCAAGGACCAATGCCAGAATTTAGGATGGGGGTTGCAGTAGATATGACTGAGGATACAAACAACTTTTGCTTGCCAACTCCTGGTGAATGTGATCCTCTAGTGAATACTTTGCTTTTGATTGTGAGTTCAATGGGTTACCCACAAAGGTTTGCAGAGAATTGGAAGGGGAATGCACCCTGTGCAAATTGGATTGGGGTCACTTGTAGAGATGGGAACGTTACTGTCCTCAATTTTCAGAAAATGGGTCTTACCGGAACGATTTCACCTGATTTTGCATTACTGAAGTCCCTGCAGAAACTAGTTCTTGCTGATAACAATCTAACTGGATTTATTCCAGAGGAGCTTGCCACGCTACCTGCACTTACTGAGTTAGATGTGTCAAACAATCAGCTTTATGGGAAAGTCCCAGATTTTAAGGCTAATGTGCTTGTACACATTAATGGTAACTTGGATATAGGGAAGGAAAAAAGTAGTTCATCAGAAGGTGCACCATCTCAAAATTCAACCACCCCTTCTACAAGTATAGATTCTGGAAGTAGTGACAGTTCTGGACCTCATGGCAAGAAATCTTCAACTCTCATAGGAGTTATTGTGTTCTCTGTAATTGGGGGTGTTTTTGTGATTTTCTTAATTGCGCTGTTGCTTATCTGTTTATATAGAACAAAACAGAAGCGGTTAAGCAGAGTTCAGAGCCCGAATGCAATGGTAATTCATCCTCGCCATTCTGGATCTGATAATGAGAGCATGAAGATCACAGTTGCAGGCTCTAGTGTTAGTGTTGGTGCAATTAGTGAAACTCATACTCTTCCTAGCAGTGAGCCCAGTGACATCCAAATGGTTGAAGCAGGAAACATGGTGATTTCTATTCAAGTGCTTCGGAATGTGACAAACAATTTCAGTGAAGAAAATATATTGGGACGAGGAGGTTTTGGGACAGTGTATAAAGGGGAACTGCATGATGGAACAAAGATTGCTGTTAAAAGAATGGAGTCTGGGGTAATAGCTGGAAAGGGGCTTGCAGAATTTAAGTCTGAAATTGCTGTTTTGACAAAGGTTCGACACAGGCATCTAGTTGCTCTTCTGGGGTATTGTTTAGATGGCAATGAAAGGCTTCTTGTGTATGAATATATGCCTCAAGGGACACTCAGTAGGTACATCTTCAACTGGCCGGAAGAAGGACTGAAGCCACTGGAATGGACGAAAAGGCTGACCATTGCCTTAGATGTAGCAAGGGGTGTTGAGTATCTCCATAGTTTGGCCCATCAGAGTTTTATACATAGGGACTTAAAGCCTTCAAACATTCTTCTTGGAGATGATATGAGGGCTAAGGTTGCAGATTTTGGTCTAGTGCGACTTGCACCAGAGGGTAAAGCTTCAATTGAAACCAGAATTGCAGGGACTTTTGGATACTTGGCGCCAGAATATGCAGGTAATTCTTGTTTGTGTTTATTTGTGACTTCGTTTTTTCTAAGATTCTTCTAAAACCTGACCATGGAGATATGAGAGTGATACCAAGCTGATTTGAGTACCTGGTGCTAAAGCTAATGGCAGATACTTGCTAATATGGCAACACCAGTATGGAACCTTAGTTCTCTTACCTCAATTTCCTAAGATTGTTTTAATATTCAAGCAAAACAGTTAAAAAGAAAAAAAAAAAATTGATGAACCATATTTATCTCATCTTTTTAGTTTATTTTATTTTTCGCTTACAATGAAAATTGAACTTAGGATTTATTACCCCATCCCATCCCATGCCACTTGATGTAGCTCATACACGTTAGACATTATGTGTGAATAAGGAAACTTCTTTAGCCAACTGATTTTATAAAAGGTAAAAAAATAAGAAAAATTTAGTTTTTTTCAACTTGTATAACCCACAACACACAAAGGATAGGTGAGATGGTAATGAGGCTGCCCTGTCTGCTTTCTACCGCCATGTTCTGACCATTGGGAGCCATCATTTGTGATCTGGTATGGTTTAGGTTGGACTCATTCAAGAAAGAAAATTAGAAAAAGGAAGTCATTAGTTTTCCTTTGGGGTTTGTTGCTTGGGTACTGAGACAGCAAGACCACTATATGAATCATGAGTATAATATAAAGCTCACCAATTTGCATGTTCAACAGTAATCTAATGGGCAGAATTCAATTCTCTTCCAGCTGTGGTTTTGGTCTTTAGGGCATCATTGCTAGTTTTCTAAGCTCACTCGAGTAACCTGTTAAGCTATTTATTGCCTTTTTACTTCTTTGTTCTGGGGTCTTCACATTAACAAAAAGTCCATGCGTTTTTAATAATAATGTGATGTACAATCTTTTGCTTTTGTTGGATTGTTCTCATTGGAATTTTCCCTTAGATTAGTTGATGCCAGCTGGTTTTGGACTTTTGAAACAAAATACTAGATTCTCTGAGCCCAAAAGTGTTTTATTCTACTTTTTTCAGCCAGCTGAACGCACTTAAGTAAATTGACAACAAAGCTAATTGTTTTCTTTTTGCTTGTACTCCTTAGGGCCCTACGATTTATAAATGTCTTTGCCTCCCATAAGTCATAATTGTAGTACTATGTTCTGCTTATATTTATAATGTTATTGTTTCCAGAAAAGCATTAACTGAGATATTGATATTGATCTTAAACAAACATTTGTAACACTTGCAGTTACTGGCCGTGTGACAACCAAAGTTGATGTGTTCAGTTTCGGGGTGATTTTGATGGAGCTAATCACAGGGAGAAAAGCACTAGACGACAGCCAGCCTGAGGAGAGCATGCACCTTGTGACATGGTTCCGGAGAATGTTCATTAACAAGGACTCGTTCCGGAAGGCCATTGATCCCACAATTGATCTCAGTGAGGAAACACTTGCCAGTGTCAGCACCGTTGCTGAGTTAGCCGGTCATTGCTGTGCAAGAGAGCCCTATCAAAGGCCTGACATGAGCCATGCTGTCAATGTGTTATCTTCACTAGTGGAGCTTTGGAAACCAAGTGATCAAAGTTCTGAAGACATATATGGTATCGACCTTGAAATGTCGCTGCCACAAGCACTTAAGAAGTGGCAGGCTTATGAAGGTAGAAGTCAGATGGAATCCTCTTCATCCTCGCTTCTTCCAAGCTTGGACAATACTCAGACTAGCATCCCCACATGCCCGTATGGATTTGCCAAGTCTTTCACTTCCGCGGATGGGAGATAAAGAAGTAGCTTGTAAATGATTGTAATGCTGGTTTGATATGTTTATTCTAGTTTCTTCTTACCTTCCTGTTTCTGTGTACAATTTGTTCAAACTTTCATGTTTTAGCCTTACCACTCACTCTGATATTTTTGAATATTTACCACTTGTTTTGGAGGTTTTGAATGAAATGGGAAGAGGTTCTCGACTCTCAAGAAAGAAAGCTGTCTTGTCTTTTAGATATGGGTAATGTTAGGGGGAGCACGTCATTGTATCACTTTGTGGTATTACATGATGTGGCTTCCTAATCTAAAGAGAGAGAAGGAGAAAGGGAGAGAGGGGAAGATATCAAGGTAATTAGGAAGCCACATCATGTGTTACCACAAATGTGGTACAAATGTACAATACATGATCTCCTTAGTATTTTCCTTCAGATATACCTTGATATTTCTCACATCTATTAATTTATGAAGTCCAAGAGAAGAGAGAACTTTGAGAGGGGAAGAAAAGGGTCCCAAGTGTCCAACAAATTAAACTTGATTGGCTTTCTGAAAGTCCCAAATTGTAACCTTTTGTTAGCTTGCAACTTGAATCAGTCCGCTATTAGTATATTACAGCCAGACAACCTGAAATTTTAAGTCGTTTTAATATAACACGTTATGCTAGAAATTTGCCAAAAATTGTTGACATCAGCGTAAAAAATCTCTTATGGTGTGTTTGGATGGAGGGAAAAAACTCAGAATTTAAACAAAACTCAGCATTTAAGAAATTACATGCTCTAATTTCTTTGTTTGGATCAATAAATACAGAATTTTGTAAATTCTAGGTGGAAAAAAACTTGGGATTTGAAGGCTGTAAATTCCAACTTTAAATTTCACCTAAATTTGTGTCATTTTCAAAATTCCAATTTTTACAAAAGAAAAATAAATCGTGTCGACATGGTTGACACTACCACCACTGCCGCCAACGTCACCACCACTAACACCACCACCCCCGCAATCGCCTCCGCTGCCGCTGCTGCTGCTGCCACCACCACCACCACCACCAACACCGAGACTGCCACCGTCGCCGCTGCCACCACCACCACCATCACCATCACCACCATCACCGTCACCGTCACCACCACCACCACCACCACCACCATCACTATCACCATCATCGTCACCGCTGCCACCACCACCATCACCATCACCATCACCATCACCATCATTGTCACCGCTGCCACCACCATCATCGCCATTGCCGACACCACCACCACCACCACCGCCACCGCCAACACCCCAATTTTAGCCACCACCATTTCTCCCACCGCTTATGAGCCATCACCCCTACCAATATGGTTAACTCACCATAAACATAATTTTTATTGTTGCTATCATCACCATCAGTACTCTTTGAATTGATGCATCAAAAATTAAAACTACCATTAATTCCATATTTAAATTCCATTATGTTTACATGTTATCCAAACAAGAGAATTTACATATTCTAAAATTTTAAATCACATCGTTTTAAATTCCGTCATTTGTGAATTCCTTAGTAATTTCAAACTACTTCATCCAATAAGACTTAATTTGTGAATTCCGTCATTTCAAACTACGTCATTTGTGAAAAATTTAACCTTTGAGTTTTTTTTTTTAAAAAAAACTTAGAGTTATTTACACAAACACCCTATAAGATTTATCATGTTTTAATATAATCCCTTGAGGTTCCAAAAATTGCAATAACACCCCCTGAGATTTTAACTCAACTATATTAAGATCCCCTAAGATTATACCACATTTCACATAACTCTTTAGTAAATGAACATGCCACAAAATATAGTAAAAATACTAAAATAACCCTTTTTTTTTTTTTTTTTACAAATGGTGTTTGATTATTGTAGACTTGTAGTATACCTTTTCTTACATGCTAAAAGAAGACATCGTTTTGTAAATTTTTAAATTTTTTTCTTGTATGAAAATCTTGTTAAATCAAATAAGTGACTTTTTTCTTTAACAAATGAAGTTTTTGTTATGTATTTCAATTTTTTCTAAATAATCCATTTATTTGGAATTTAAAAAATATTGGAAAACTATCCAAATTAGCGCCTTTTTATAAGCCCATGGCAAGAATGACCCAATTTGAAAACCTTTACAACAAAGTTACTATTTGTACACATTTTTCTCCTACACACGTTTATACTCTTCTAAAATTTAAAATTTCTCTTTTAACACACCCCTCCAATTACCTCAGTACCCTCATTTTATCCAATACACCCATCTACTCAAAAAAAAAAAAAAACACACACACACACACACACCCAATTCCTCTATTTCTCTCTCTCCACTCCCTGCAACACCAAAAATTAAGAGTCCTTTGGTTAATTTTTTGTATGCTTGAGATGATTTGGTATCTTTGAGATGATTTGGAGTGTGGGTTTTTTAGAGTTTAGGGTTTAATTTTCGGGTGGAGGATTGTTAATGTCACAGATCGTTCGGCACTGCACTTCTGAAATTTTTCTCTTCATTCGGCAGATGACTGCCGAACATACATACTGAAAGTGTTCGACACTATACTTCCGAACCAGCTACAAATATATATATTTATATATATATTTTTTGGTTGTTTGCTTGGGCGAAAGGAGAAAGGGAAGGAGAGAGAGAGAGAGAGAGAGAGAGAGAGAGAGAGAGAGAGAGAGAGAGAGAGGTGGCGTGGTGGTGTGGCTGGGTTGGTACGAGCAGAAGGGCGCGGTGGAGGAAACTGCTGCGTGCAATGGTGCTGCAAGCAGAAGGGGAGAGAAGCCAATGAGAGAGAGAGAGAGAGAGTGGTTGGGTTGGGTGGTTGCAGACATAGATTGCAAGGGAGAGAGGGTCAAGCAAGGCATAGTTAATTGGAAGGGAAGGAAGAAAAAAGATGGGGTGTGTTGGGAGGGCTTTAAGGTATTTTCACAATGAGATAAATTTGTAAAATCATTAATTAAGTGATGAGAGGTGTGCAAAATGAAAAAAAAAAAAGATGTGTAAATAGTAACTCTCAAGAAATGGCACCTCAGTGCTATGAAATGACCCAACTGCCCTTGACTTAAATTCTCGCACCCAACTCTTATCGTCACCACGCATAATTATCGTCATCATGTTTTAAATTCGAGTCTGGATCCTCTGTCCCTTAGTTTTTTGACATATGTCCTTCCATTTAACACCAACTTAACAGAGTTAAGTTACCGTTTGTAATTGAAGGCATGTTCCTCTTCTTCGTTGTTTTAAATTTTTTAAATTTTTATATATTAATAGGAAAATAAAGAGTCGATCACTTTGATTTCATGATTTTCGATTTTAGGTTTTATCAAGAAATTAAGAAGAGCTTGAAATAAAAGGTCGACAGCAAGAGAAGCTTCACATGCAGTTGAAGAAGATGTAAGGAGTTTACACGAATCACACCCACCATGCTTTGTTTCCTCGATCCCCTTTCTTTTCTTCATTTCCCAGAATTTTTTTTCCTGTGTTCTAGCCGCTTTTAGGTTGCTTTGAAAATGGGTGAAAGATTCAGCATTGAAATTTGGTTTAATGACTCTTGATTTGGGTTTATCTTTTGTTTGGTTACTGGTAAATTGGAAGAAATGAAAAAATAAACTTCATAATGGTTCTTGGTTTATTGGTTTTTGGGTTTGATCAAATTGATTCAATAATCTTAAAAATGGGTTTGATTTCATGGCTCTTTATGACATTCTCATATTCCCAATATACCAATCATTAAAAGATAAGAAAAACAAAGGGTACGTACCTAGTACCCTTTGAATGTGAAACAAAATCCTCTTTGGGGTTTCGATGCAAACCAAGAAGATAACCCTGAGGCAGATTTTATTGAAAGAGGAGCTGAAGCAACTCCATGGCTAGTGAGGAGAAAAAAATGGAAGAACAGAGAAGATGAACTCATACCATTTTATTAATATTTTATTAGAGATAACAAAGTTAGAGTTCAACTTAACTTGGTGTTAAGTAGTGTTAAATGGAGGGACATATGTCAACAAAATAGCTAAGGGACAGAGGAGGGACATGAAAAATGGGGAGAGAGGATTTGGACTCTTCAAATTCATCTATCTCTTTTTTTTTTTTTTTTTTTTTTCAATTTTGGTATCTGAACTTTGGGTCATGTCCTAATTAAGTACCTAAACTATTATTTATTCAAGGGTTATTTTTTTCATCAAGACACATACTTTGGTGGTTATCTTAGTTTAGTATACATATTTCAAAGTATATTAAATTAGAACACTTATTAATGGTTTGTAAGACGAACCGTCAATTCTGTTACTAACTCCGTCCAAATGGGGGATAAAATTGGTCTTTTCATATTAAATACAATTTTAATTCTATTTTTAAATTAAAAAAATAGTAAAATTATAAGCTAAAAAATTTAGTAGCACTAACAAACACTAACAAAATTTGGTCATGCATGTTGCACATATCTTATAACCAAGGTCAATTTCATCTATTCACGATCCTAGGTTGATTAAAATGCCCCAAATATTGATGCATTGTTTGAAAAAAAAAAAAAAAAAAAGTCATATTATATACTGAATTGTGAAAAAATAAAAATTTATGTATGAAATTGAGATAAATAATAATTTAGGTACCTAGTTGGAATAAGGCTCAAAATTCAGATACCAAAATTGAAATAAACCATTTTTTTTTTAGTTTTAAAGATATACAAATAAAATCTTAGTTCTGTACAACGCTAAGTCCAAGTTCACCGCTAACGGCTTTTCTTTAAAACTCGATTTGACCCTCTATTTCGGCACAAATATTGGCATCTTCTTCACGAACTTAACAAACCGCACATCGTTGACTGACGGTGTCGTTGTCGCCTTGACGCTCTCACCATTGTCGGCCAACAAACCATGAGAACTCTTTTCGAAGACTTTATCTTCGAAATGGCATTGCTTCGCCTCTAGTCTCTAAAGCAGTGCAGTTTGGGGAGTCAAAAGTAGGGAGCGACGGGGTTTGACTGGTGCAGAAGAGTCCCTCGAAGAGCAATGCAGAGGATATGAGAGAGAATAAGGGGGAGACCGGAAGAGCAACACATTCTTTCATTTTTATATCTTTAAACTTAAAAGAAGAGTAAAAATCAACCAAAAAAAATAAAGAGTGGAAAATAAACACCAAGGTTTTTGTTTTAAAGAAAATAAATAAAAGAGTGTTGATGCGGTGCAATATAGATCGTTGAATCGTTTTAGACATCTATAATGTCAGGTGAGTTGGAGGAGAGAGTGAATAATATTTCCAAATGAACAATGATAATTTTTTGAGATGGCCAGGGTGACAATGATTTTTCCAAATGAGAAAAGATTATGGGCATCAAAATAGTGCCTTAATTTATGCATTAATGACATGAACTTTCCATGTCATTTAGACATAACACTTTTTAAAATTAAATACTTCACATCATTAAAAGGTAAATACCCAATTTACCCTTCTATGCAAAAAATCAAATTGTCTTCCTCAATTTCGTTTAAAAATAAAATAAAATTCTCTTAAGTTTTCTTTTCCAGCCCTAAGTTATTTTCCCTATCTCACAATGGAGTCAATGTTCTATATAGATGGATTATCCCAAGTTATAAACCTTTTGAATAACCATTGTTAATTTATCCATATCTTTCATGTATTCATGTTAAGGAAAATTTAGCATGGCAAAACAATTTCATTAAAACATGGGAATAGCATGGCAAGGAAAACAATGCAACACTTAACGCACAAGTTCAAAAAACCATCAACAAGGTCTCCGCCAAGAGTCTAACTACCCTTAATCAACTTATTGGTACTCTCGAATGTATTGTAACACTAGGTTTTGGAAATTGTTGCTTGTTGTTGTTTTCTTAGAACAAATTAAATAACTCAATTTTAAGTATACTCGCAAGTGCACGAATCGCATCAATAGCAAAACATGTAAATACGAGGTCGATCCCACGAGGAATTGTTAAATACACATCAAATCAATTTGATCTATCCCCTAACACACACACACGATATGGGGGGTTGTAAGTTGTGAAACACACGCACACCACCAAACACACGCACACACCCGATTGTCTTGCAATGCTAAGATATATGAATCCATCACATATTAAAAGATAACAACTATTATGGTGACATGCAATTCAATGTAAACACACATAATTAAGTTTGCTAGCCGAAAGGCCTTGATTATCGGACACTCTCTAACTATGTTTTCCTTATTCATAAATTAAGAGCTTGATTATCACTTCTTAACCTAGTTAGCTCACATGTTCCTAGGAAGCTTGATTATCGTCTACCTAAGCTGTTAACCATGCATGATAGAATCTTGATTATCGATCTAGATGACATCTATGAAACCTATTTATCAAAGATAAGTTTTTAGGTTATCTTCTTGTTACCTACTGAATTGATTAGCTTGATTATCACCTTTCAATTTCATAACAATTACTAGATGCAAACATACCTAAGGTGGCCAGCCAAAGAATGAAAACAACTAGAATCCATTTAACAAGACAATAGGAATTAATCACATGCGAACTTCACATAAAATCACATGGCTTTATTTCAATAACCATAAATCAACATTGAATCAAATAATATGAATATCATCATAATCTTAACATGTAAGAACAATCAAACTAACTCATAAATAAATTGAGAAACAAAAGAAACATAACATATATAAATTCCCAATTCATTGTTTAACAAATAACTAAACTAATTAAACAATTTAAATAACAGAAAATTAAGAAAAAGCATAGAGAGGGCTGCGGCACAAGAAGGAGAAAGAGAGAGACCACACAAGCTATTCCTCACGGCTAGGGTTAGCTAGGGCTTGCGGCAAAGTGACTCTCTTCTTCTCTCTCTCAATGTCGACTACTCTCTCTCTAGAAATCTGAAAAGTATTGCAAAGCTAAAATTAAATTGTTCTCTCAATTATGGGAGAATGGAGTCCTTATATAGGAGTGAGGAGGTGAAGCTTTCCTTGTCCCACAAGGCTAGGGTTTTCAGCAAAGAGTTGGGCTTTGGGCTGAATTTGGACTCTTTTGGGCGTCACTTCCGTTTCTGCTCGCGGAACTGCTGCGCTACCCTCACTAAAACGATCATATCTTGAGCTACACAACTCAGAATCGAGATCCGTAAAATTCCCTGCGAAGCTAACATTCGTAGCTTTCCAACCATATATGGCATGGCATCTGATTCGATCTGTAGAGGTACAGAATCACTGTCGAAATTCATGTTCAATTTTCCAGGGTTTTGACTTCTTCTTCAACTAGGATTCCTTGTGATCTTTGATTGAATCTTGTGAGATTTTCCTTGAGCATGAAGGATTCATTCATTTGGGCCTTGGATCAGCTCAGTGGGTGCGGCATACACTTGGGCTTCCTCCATTTGGGCTTGCACTAGGCGCATGGCCTTGGTCCTTTGGGCTAGTGTTATGCGCATGGCCCTTAGTGCATGAGCTGCATGTGTGGTCCATGTCATGAGATGATGTGGCATGGTTGACCATTGACTTTGACCAAAAGTCAACCTTGACCAAAAAGATTCCCTAAAAGATTCTGTCTGAGATTCTTCAAAGATTCCTTCCAGATTCCAGATCCTTCTAGAAGATTCCCTCAAGATTCTTTTTCTCATTTTTTCCATTTTTAGCTCAAAATAGCATCATTTAGCTTCTTTCTCCATCATTGCTTCATTTAACCTACAAAACACTAAAACAAACTAACAAGACCTAAAATATCGAGTTCTTGCACTCTAGGTTAGGGAATTAGTAGCATAAAATGATGCAAATTGGACACTCAAAATTGCTCTCGGCTCTCTTGTCAACACAAGCTTTTCCAAACTAAACTAGCCACAACCAAGTGTTCAAGTTCATTGAGGATTATATTTTATGTAGAAGTGTGCTAGTTAATGGGTCTTGATGGGCCCTAATTAAGTTCTCTGTATCAGCATCTCTTAGAATTTAGAATTGCAGAGTAAAGAAAAATATAGGGGGTGACCTCCTATTTATAGGAGAGGAGGTGGGCAATGAATGGATGATATTTAATCTTGAAATCTAATGACAAGGGAGTTTTTTTTTTTGGTAATCAATGGCTCAAATAAATGGGCCAAAAAATTGCATTTTAAATGCTGGGATTAGGGGTGTGATTTGGATTGGAAAATCCGAATCCGACCGATTCCTATCTGAAAATTTCCAATTTTATTCCGAATCCGAAAATGCCGAAATCCGAAAATTCCGAAAAAAATTGGATTGGAATTGGAATGTTTATGTAAATTTCGATTCCGATCTGAAAAATTCCAAAATGTTCTGAAGGCATTCCGATCCGATATTTCCAAAATTATGCCAATTTATTCCATATTTATATTAATATTATATATTTTATCATTTATTTAGTATGATACATATAACATATATTTTTTAAAAGATGACTAATACTATTAATATAAATATATGTGTATCATAATAACATAAATGGTAAGTTGGTAACACAAAAACCCACATTTTTCCGTACATGTAATTACTATTTTTTTTTTATTAGGGAGGGAATTGAAGATATGGGGCAATTCTACAGTTATTCCAACTAGAATATCCCACCAATTGTAATTACTAATTACTAAATATTTAAGCTTATTATATTCAAAATTTCAAACATAATATATATATATATATATGTGTGAGTAACATGTATCTACTAGTGACATTTATTCTAACAATGTTGGATGTGGTCCAAAGATTAATCCTCCACCTCTAAGATATGTGCTATTAAGCCTATTATACATTCATAGTGACATTTATTTCTCTTATATATTATGTATGTTATAATATATAATATATACCATTAAACATATACAATATATATCATACATAATTTATTTCTCTTATAACATACATAATATATACCATACATAATTTATTTCGCTTATAACATACATAATTTATTTTTTTTATAACATGCATAATATATATCATACATTAATGGGATTAGTTCGCGCCTAAAAATTTAATGCCGACGAAAAGATACAATAGCTAATAGCCGATTAATGGGATTATGAAAATGTGAAAATTCCGATTTTTTATTCGAAAATTTCAAATGTTTATCCGAAAGTTCCGAAAATGTTATATTCCGAAAAATTCCAAAAATTCCGAGAAATCCGAAAATTCCGAATCGGAATGTGATGTTGAAATTCCGATTGTTTGGAATGAAAATTGGAACATAAATTCTATTCCAAAATTTTTTGGATTGGAATTTGAACACCCTATTTCCGATCCGATCCGGCTGAAACACACCCCTAGCTGGGATTGATCGGGTTAGTAATCAAACAAGTAGGAATCAAAATAAGTTTTTCTCATGACACGCAAAAAATTAGTAGTGAAAAATACAGGTTATATATGCAACATAGCCATCTGATTTGCAATCCAAAATTTTGGTCATCCTGTTGAACCTTTTCCCTTTTCATAACATACTTGTGGAGCAAAACTTAATTGTTGGTCGATCTAATTAGTACGTTGTTTACAACATCACATTGAATTTTACCCACACCTCAATGGTCACAATTTTCTTGTTTTGGTCAAATACTCAAGTTTATATGTTCAATATATATTCTTTCTCTTGATTATTTTATTTATTTTTTGCTATAGCCATTCTCTTGAGAGAGGTTTATAGAAATTTGGAAAAGTAACCCTCTTTTGATCCAAATAAAGACATTTAGCCCACTTTCTTAAAATCTTGTAAATCTAATCAAAATTGAGGTGAAAAAGACTTTATTACCCTTAAATTAAAAACTTTCTTGAACCGGTGAAAAATTTGTGAGTTGCGACACCTCCCATCTCACGTCTCTGACTCTCCCCCTCCCTCACGTTCACCTTCTCTTACACCTAAAAATCCTTTTTTCATTTCAGCCACCGCAGAGTCCTAACTACTCACCTCTAGGGATGTCCGCCCCAATTCCCCGGATACTTAAACGGGGATTCCCCGCCCCAAATCCCCACCCATGCCATTTTTCTTTTTCTTTTTTTGCAACAAACCATACAGACAATTTGGATAGACCAATTAACCAAAGCTAGCCAAACCAAAACAAAGTTAAACCAACAAACAAAACCAAATGGACATGATAAGTCAGTCTCATAGAAGCTTTTCATTGGAAAGATCAATTTTGGCCTCAAAATGGTCTACTCCAGTTTTCTTTGCAATTTTGAACTCCTAAGAATTGAAACCTGAAAGATTCAAATTGATGCAAAACAACAATACAAGAATAAGCATCTAAGGAGAGCTTTTTAAGTACAAAAAAGATCAAGCAGGGGAAGAAAATTGTAATAAAAGATCAAGCAGACTTACCTTATACCACTCCATAAAGGTGTACATTTTAATCATATAATGAGCTATTTTCCTGCTCATTGCAAGAAACCTCACCAAATGAGAGCTTTTTAAGTACAAAAAGATCAAGCAGGGGAAGAAAGTTATAATAAAAGATCAAGCAGATTTATACCTTATACCACTTCATAAAGGTGTACATTTTAATCATATAATGAGCTATTCTCCTTCTCATTGCAAGAAACCTAAACAAATCAAAACAAAATAAAGAATAATTAGCCACACTTAACAAGGATTAATATCAGAATTTAAAAAAGATAGACTTCACTCCTAGAGACTCCTCCTTGCACTCCCAAACCTTTAAATTATGGGAAGTTTATTCTCTTTTAATTAGTATGTCTCTTCTTAGAGAGACTCCCAAAGAACCAAGGAGTGAGTAATTCTAACTTCACTTGGTGGTGCAAGTGAAAATGAGGTATAAAGGTCTCTATTTATAAGCACTAGAGGGTTGGAAGAAGTTGTAAATCTCCAATGTGGGACAAATTGCACTATAAATGCTCAAAAGTAGGCTGGAAATAGAACTGGGTTCTGGAAAACCCGGCTGAGGATCCGTTTACTCTCACAAAAGATCCATGAGTCGGCCAAACACAAGACACGCAGGT
Organism: Dryas drummondii; assembly: GCA_003254865.1. Lineage (NCBI taxonomy): Eukaryota > Viridiplantae > Streptophyta > Magnoliopsida > Rosales > Rosaceae > Dryas > Dryas drummondii. The sequence continues at coordinate 531,448 of QANW01001990.1, read as the reverse complement.
CAAGCTGACTCGGTGTGAATAGTGATTGGCCTTAAAGAAATGGACGGTTGAGATCAATCTCAATTAATGAGGCACAACGTGTAACGACTCGACCCAAATTTTCACTAGAAATTTAAATTTTTATTTAACTATGTTTTTAAGAGGTTTATAAAAGATGTTGGATTGTATTTTAAAGATTTTTAGATTTATTTGGAAAAAAATAAAAAGGGTTTTGATTTAAAGTTTTGATTTATTTATTTTTGTTTTAATTTAAGCTTGACCAAAAATTTGACTTTTAAAATAAAAGGGCTTTTGATTTTGACTTTGGGTCCGTTAGATAGGTTTCGAACTCACGATTTCATAGACACGCGGCACGCGCCAATCCGAGTTACGGTTTGAAAGATATAGGCGTTTAAAGTGAGGGGCAATGTTGTAAATTTATAAAAGTGGGTTTTAAAAATCAGATTTTTAGAACTTTCTCTCTCTCTCTAGAATCTTCTCTCTCTCTCTAGAATCTTCTCTCTCTCCCTTTTTATTCTCTCCTTCTCTCTCCCGCACTCTCACTTCTCCCTCTCTCCCCGAGCTCACTCACCTCCCCCTCTCTGCTCTCACCGGCGCGGCCAGCTCCGGCCATCTTCACGGCGACCAGAGGCCGGCGACCAGCTAACCCCACTGACCCAGTCTTCTTTCTCCCCGTGCTCTCTCTCTCTCCTCCGCGTCTCTCTCTCTCTCTCTTCTTCTCCCCTGCGCGACCTCACCATTGGGAGCAGTGGTCCGGCCACTTTCCCGGCAACGCGAGGCCACCAGTGTGATCCCCTTGGGCCGGCCATCCATCCCCGAAGCCTCCTCGAGCAGGCCAATTTGTTTCCACATGCAGAAACCACCGGAGAAGCCAGCAGCCACCGCCGGCCATTTCGTCGATCCCACTCGTTTTCAGCCACTGTTGGCCGTGATTCTTGAGGGGTTTTACTCCTTTAGGCGAGACGACCGTGGTTCGTGACGATCCGGCGGAGGATCGAAGCTAGGGCTATCACTGTGAGTGGACTAACTTTTAAT